>JAODAL010084489.1:0-10898 GCA_025379985.1 Phyllomedusa bahiana
ATGGCAATCCGTTAAAAAACAGCTTTTTCCAGGATGCACAGAGCCTGCAGGGTGCTGTAGAATGTTGTGCCATGCTTAAAAATGCAGAGGGAGCTTGGTTTGGTCTTCACACAATGTTGTGTTTTAGTATGACACGCAGATGACTGCCGCCGCTCTTGGAATCGCTTCACTAAAAATTCCCTGGGCACTTAAGAGGCAAAAACTGACCAAAAAACTGAAGTCGGAATGTAAACCCCGAAAATAGTCATGGCAGCAAAAGCTGGAAAAAAACAAGCTGAGAGCTCAGGTGGCAACATTAGTGACAGAGTGTGGAGGTGACGGCGGCAGCCACAGCAGCAGTAGAGGTCAGACAGTTGGGCACAATGACAAATTCTGGAGGTGGCAAAAACAGGAGTAGGCCACAGAGTGGCACAATGACACAGTGTGTAGGTCAAGGCAAATAGGAGCATGAGGTCAGACAGGGCACAATGACATTTTGGAGGTGGTAAAAACTGGAGTAGGCCACAGAGTTGCACAAATGACACAGTGTGGAGGGCACGGCACAGTCAGAATGAGGTCAGACAGTGGCACAAAAACATTCTGGAGGTGGCAAATACAGGAGTAGGCCCCAGAGTGGCACAATGACACAGTGTGGAGGTCACGGGCAGCAGCCACCGGGAGCAGCATGAGGTCAGGGGAGTGGCACAATGACATTCTGGGTGGCAAAAAAGTAGTAGGCCACAGAGTGGCACAATGACAGAGTGTGGGAGGTTACGGCAGCAGCTACAGCAGCAGCATGAGGTCAGGCAGTGGCACAATGACATTCTGGAGGTGGCAAAAACAGGAGTAGGCCACAGAGTGGCACAATGACACAGAGTGGAGGTGACAGCAGGAGCAACAGCATGAGGTCAGAGAGTGGCACAATGACGGGTGTTTGGGGGGCACGGCAACAGCCACAGCAACAGCATGAGTCAGAGAGTTGGCACAATGACAAATTCTGAGGTGGCAAAAAACAGAAGTAGGCCACAGAGTGGCACAATGACACAGTGTGGAGGTCACGGCAGCAGCAGTATGAGGTCAGGCAGTGGCACAATGACATTAAGGAGGTGGCAAAAACAGGAGTAGGCCACAGAGTGGCACAATGACACAGTGTGGAGGTCAAGGCAGCAGCAGCAGGAGGTTTAGGCGTGGCACAATGACATTCTGGAGGTGGCAAAAACTGGAGTTAAAGGCCACAGAGTGGGACAATGACACAGTGTGGAGGTCACGGCAGCAGCAGCATGAGGTCAGACAGTGGCACAATGACATTCTGGAGGTGGCAAAAATTGGAGTAGGCCACAGAGTGACACAATGAAATAGTGTGGAGGTTACGGCAGCAGCAGCAGCATGAGGTCAGGCAGTGGCACCATGACATTCAGGTGGGTGGCAAAAAACAGGAGTAGCCACACGTGGCACAATGACACAGTGGGGGAGGGCACGGCAGCAGCAGCATGAGGTCAGGCATTGGCACAATGACATTCTAGAGGTGGCAAAAACAGGAGTAGGCCACAGAGTGGCACAATGACAGAGTGTGGAGATCACAGCAGCAGCAACAGCAGCAGCAGCATGAGGTCATAGAGTGGCACAATGACAGAGTGTGGAGGTGGGTGGCAATACCAGTCCCTGGTAAAGATGGGTGGTGGCAGATGGAGAAACTGGCAGCAGAGTGCGGGCATCAGGCGGTGGCGGCATCAGAATAGTGGCTGAGGCAGGTAGTTTGAACCCAGACTCATTTATCAAAGTTTGGGTGAGGCGTCATGGCTGATGTAGTCTGACGCCTAAGGAATTGGTGTGTGGAAATCCTGGCCGATCCAAGCCTGATTCATCTTGACAAAGGTCAGTCGTTCCACATTTCCCTTGGACAAGCGGTTTCTCCTTGGGGTAACGATGGCCCCCGCCGCACTGAACACCCGCTCTGATGCCACACTACTGGCCGGGCAGGACAGCTTCTCCACTGCAAACTGGGCAAGTTGCGGCCACACATCCAGTTTGGCTGCCCAGTAGTCCAGCGGACCTTCTAACTGGGGTGGCAGAGTGCATCTGGACCTAGAGATGATGGCAAAGAGACACAACTCCCTTCTGCAGAGCCTTGACTGGCTGCAATGGCATGCGTGCCACTGGGCACTGCTGCTGCTGTTGTGTCAGTGGCAGGATGGACCACTACATCTGAGCCACGTTTCTCCCAGGCCACCGGATGGTGATGCTGCATGTGTTGACGCAGGGCCGTGGTGCCAAAGTTAGCTCCCTGGCCACGCCTCACTTTCTGCCCACAGATTCTACATATACCCATATTCGGCTCCTCCGTTCTTAGCAAAGAACTGAAACACCGCCGAGTATCGGATTTTACCGCCAACGCTCCGCACTGAGTGACTACTACCGCCGCTGCCAGTCGTGAGCCCCTGTGCCGCTACTTTCTTGGCCCTGCGAAGCGGGTTTTTTACCCCGTGGCCGCTTGGCTCCCCGACCCCCACCCCTGCTGCTATCCTGATGACCATCACGCCACAAAAACCCACTTGCTGGCTGTCCGCTGCCTGACGCGCAAGCTGACGCCCTCTTCTCCTGACGATGAGAAGCCCTTGCCTCCCCCGGCCCTCCCAAGTGCGGTCGGCTACATCATCATCTATTTGTGTTTCAATCGTCACTGCTGTCCTCATCACCGGCTTGGTATGCAGACTTGACCCCTCACAACATGACCTCCCATGCCACTCCCCAAACATCTATACTTTGCCGCCAAACTGCAAGAAGCAGGGTATATTGCCCCATTTCTTCGCTTGCCAAGTTAGCTGCTGACTGCCCTCCTCAAATTGTTCATCCTCGCTATATAGTGGCGCTGAGCCCAGACCACATAGTAATCTCTGGCTGAGGGAACCGGATGGGACAAGGGTTGAGGACAGGTGAGGGCCGCTGACCCCTCCCGTGCCATGCCAACAAAGGGATGTGTCTGACGTTCCCACCGACTCTTGGCTGGGTTTCAGATGTCATCTGGGAGGAAGTGGATGCCCTAGTCAACCAATCAAGAACCCAGGGTTGCTGGTCAGCACACGGCCGCTAGATACAGGGGCAGTTGTGGCCTCACTGAGTGCCCCCCTGCTGCGACGTCCCTTGCTATGCTGCGTCCTGGCCGCTCCAGGAATGTTTTGTGCCACTGCCACTCGCAGGTGAAGACCTGCCACCTCTCTGTCTGTCATAACTGTTTGTTCTAACATGTACAGACACTGTTTAATGAAGATATCTGTATATGATAAATACACACCTGTATTTGACTCCAAATGAACTCAGTAACAAGCTTGGGTAACCCTTGGATATAAATTGCGCTCCACAAATGGCCAAGAAAAATTTACTTGTATGTGTCGTTTAAAAACACTGTGTATTTTACTGAATGTAAAAGCACAAACAGGCTTAATTAACCTGGGATATAAAATTATGCTACAGGCAAAATTGCTTCTTTGGCGGTGAAAAAGAAGGTTTTTTTTAGTGACCACAACAGCAAACAACGCTTAATTAACCCCTGGGTGTAAATTGCGCAAAAGAATTGAGCAACCAAAAAAACCAGCTTTGTAGCGGGTTAAAAATGGTGTGTATTTTACGGTACACAGCAAGAGAAAAACTTGTAATTAACCTTCGGTTATGAATTATGCTACAGGAAAAAATGTCTTTTTTGGCTTTGAAAAAGATGGTTTCTTTTAGTCACCACAGCACAAACAACGCCTAATTAACCCCTGGATGTAAATTGCGTGAAAGAATTGAGCAACCAAAAATGAAGTGTATTTTGGATTGTAAAACCGCTTTTTTTCTTTAAATGAATAACAACAGGAGCAGGCTTAGATAACCCTTGGGTATTCAATGTTTCTGTGAGCAGATAGCATTAAAAATGTATATGCAGCTGCATTGGACCACACGGGCTTCATCCCAATACCCCACAAAATCAGAAATTTGAACATTAAGAGAAGCAGCTCTGAGACAAGCTGTTGGGCACCCCCAAAAAAAATCGCTGTATAAAATGAGTTCTTTAGTAAGAGATATCATTAGCAGCCATGGCAGCACCTTCCCTAATCATACAGTGAGAGCGGTAGGAGCTCCCAGCGTTCCGCCAGACTTATATAGTGCGGTGACGTCATAGAATCCTGCCGCCTCTGATTTGGGTTCATCTCTGCACATGTCATGTAGGCTATGCCCTTCTTCCTCCCAGAGTTCTTTTCCCCATGTAACGCCATGTGCTCCCCTACCATTTTATCAATAAAAAAGCACACTTCGTTTACGCGAAGTACCCCAAAGTTCGACTTCGTTCAGAACCAAGTTTGTCTGAAATTCTAAAACGAAATTCCACTTGTTAAATCATTCGCCCATCTCTAGCCTTTATACACCTATTTAAATACTCATAAACCGCCAGAAAAATTTTTAAATAGAATAGCATTTACCACATTAATAATGTTTAAGTGTAAATCGATTCCTTTTAAATTTTGCCTTTCACTGAAAAAAAAAATTTGCTTTTCTTTTCAAAAAAAAAGGGCATTTCTAATGACCCCAAACTTTTTCCCTTGGGAAATGGGATTTTTGTGTAAGTATATTTTGTGTGAATAATTGTGTGTTTTGGGATGTATTATAAGTGTGTATGGATATAAAGGGGTTTTGTTTGTAAACATCTTTGTATGCATGTGTGATTTTTTCTCAGTCTAATTTTTCCCTTGGGATGAAAACTGCAGAACCTTCACCCACCAGGTTTCTTGCTTTCATTCAATCTAAATTCCCCCTTTGGAAATTATACTTAATACAACTCTTTCCCTTTCGTCCCCACCCCTGTGTGTGTGTTGATTTTTAAATCTACCATCTTTCCACTTCAATTTGCCTCCCATTTCCTTTCCCCCCACCTTTTTAAATTTCCCGTCCCTAACCCCAACCCCCCTTGTTTGATCCCCGTTAAAGCAGATTGGTTTTTTTAAATATTTTAAAAAAAACCCCTTTAATTGGTCCCTAACTTTCCCCGGGTCGAACTGGGCCCCTTTTTCGAAGTATGGGCCCAAAATTTCTAAGTAAAAGGATAAAATTTAAAAACCCAAAATTTTAAAACCCGGAAATTTTTAAAAAGGGTTGCAAAAGGTTTAAAAGCTACTTTCCTTTCCTATCCCACTTACCAAACCCCACAACCCGCCCCCAAAATCACCATGCTTTTCTTTTCCCTGTAAACTCAACCCCTATTCCTGAAACTGATTGCAAAATCCCCATACTCCTTGCTGGGGAAAAGATCTTTTTCTCCCCCTCCATTTTAAACCCCCTCATCTGTCCCGCCCATCACCAAAACCCGTTTCCCCCAAACCACGCCTTCCCCACAAACCGAAACCCCCCCCAAATTACTGTCTAAAAAACTCTCACCCTTTTTAACCCCCTCTCTGCTCCCCTAGCTGCTGGGGACATATCCCCAAACCCTGGACCCCCTCAGCCCATTCCCACTTTTTATCTCCAGCTCTACAGATTTTTTTCACATACTCTTTAACCCTGCAAATTTTCAAACCTATTCCTAGAGCCCCCCCCATTTCCCTCTCCTGGGCTCTTTGGAACCACCCTGTAGCAACAAACTCTCCTACATACAGACATCATTATATCACTAACTTATCTTCCTTGGGTCTAAAACGAAACCGGGCTGACGCCCTCTGAACAGCCTCCTGCCCTCTCCCTTTTTTGGGGGCCCTCCTTTTTAAACCCATGCTCCCCCCCTGGCAACAAGCAGGTGGGGGTGTTGGCCTTCTCCTTGAGACACCTTTTTCCTTTTGCCCACTCCCCGCTACCTCCCTCACTCCCCCCTTTTTGAGGTGCACTCTTCCGCACTACCCCCCCTCCAATCTCCAAGTGGGGTTTTCTAACCACCAGGGCCCCCCCCCACCGCCCTTCCTTGACCATTTCCCCCCCCCGGGTTTTCTCCTTTTCCTCCATCAAACCCCCCATATCAAATAGACTTTAACCCCCCCACTCTCGCCAAAAAACTCCTCTCACCCCCCATCTTCCTTTGGACTCTCCCAGGGGACCCGGGACCACTCATAAGATGGACACACACTGGACCTGTCTTCACCCGCCTCGCCCCCTACTGACTTCTCCAACTTAAACACCCGGGGCGACATGTATAAGGGGCTTCTCCCTTTTTTTTTTTGGAAAAACCCCTGTGCCTCCCACCCAATCCCCCCTTCAACGCAGGGATCTGTTTAGCACAGCGTTCCCACTTTCACTGCGCCCCGCATAAGGGGGCAGAAATTTGGGCGCGGGTGGGCGGGGGTGTGGGCTTTTGGGGGCGGGACCGGCACGCTGAAAACCCCCAGGCATGTACGATCGCGGCAGCCAAACGGGGCGCAATCAGCCCGGGCACTCCCCCCACGGGCAGACCTAGTTTATTTTGGTCTAAACCCGGCGCGGAAAGTAACAAAACGTGACATAAAAGGGAAGCATACAAAAGATCGCAACAGAAATCGGGGGCCCCCACTCCTGCAGCATGGAGTATAATTCCCAAAAAAATCCCCTTTTTAAAAGGGGGAAAAACTTTCAAAAAGAGCTAAAAACCTCAAAAATGAAAATATTTAAAAAAAAAAAAACACTTTCCAAAAATCTAGAACGCGCAATTCAAAATTAGGATTTTGGGAAATTCCCGGGGGAAAATACGAAAAATTCAAATTCTAAAGGCTATCTCACTGGGGCAGAAACCCCACAGAATAGGAGCGACAGTGAATCTTTAAAAAACCTAGGGAAAACTGTTTAACCAATCAAATTTAAAAAGGCGTGCATTCAAAAAAAGTAAAAATCAGAAAAGAGCAAAATGGCTAGCTAAGGGGGGTTTGGGGCTATCTAAACCAATCAAAATAAGCGACAGGATCCTTATATCCTATGGAAAACTTTTGAACAATCAAAACAAAGGCGGGACATTTTCAAAAAACATAAAAATGTAAAAGAGCGATTGGCTAGCACGGGACTTGGTACCCAGCCAACAGAGCCGAGCATTTCCCTCCCATTGATCTATGGAGAGAAGGGGCGCAATGAAATTTCGCTCTCAGCGCATGCGGCAGGAGTAAAATAAAAAAAAAAACATTTTTATTATTTTGTAAAATAACCTCTGAAAAAGAGCTGAAACCTTCAATAAACATAAATCAATTAAAATCCCGAACAATGCTTTGTCACCGAGACGGGGCCACACGGGAATTGCAAAGAGAATTCCCGGGGAAAAACAGTAATTAAAATTTCTTTAACTACTGTTTGGGTCGGCAAAACCCCAAATCAGAAAAAGGAGCACAAAGACTCATTAAAGCAATGGGGGAAATTTGCCCAATCAGAAAGGACCAAAAGACCCATTAATCCAAGGAGAATTTGGACCAACAAATCAAAGGGGGGACAGTTAAAAATACAAAAAAAAGCAAAAAAGCTGATTGGCGACTAGGGGGGGTTTGGCTACCCGCTAATCAAGCGCAGTTTCTTCTCCCCATTGTATCTATAAAGATCGCGCAATGCATTCTGGGCGCTCCGCCGTCGGCATGGAGTATGAAAAAAAAAACTTTTTTAAAAATTAAAAAAACTTTATCAATAAACGCTGAAACCTTCCTAAAAAAAGCATTAAATCCCAAACAACGCTTGGGTCGCCGGCCCGGGCGCTACATAAGGAAATTGCAATAGAGAAATGCCGGGAAAAATACAGTAATTAAAAAATTTTTTTAAAAGCTATTCTGATTGGGTCGCAAAAACCACCAATCAAAAAGGGAGAAAACGTGGCCCATTCTAATTTGGGGGGAAATTCCCAAATCAAAAAAGGGACGCAGGACCCTTATATCCTTGGAGAAATATTGACCAATCAAATCAAAGGGGGGGACGTTAAAAAATAATAAAAAGGCAAAAAGAGTGATTGGTTAAGGGGGGGGGTCGTCAGCTCACCAATCACGGGGGGGACTACTTTCCATAAAGCATGAAAAAGCAAACATTAACCCCCCTCAAAAAAAGGGGGAAGATCAAAAGGGCACCCAAATAAGAGAAAAAATTTTTATTTGAGTATCAAAAAAGACATCTTAACAGTGAATGCCGGGAAAACCAAGTGAAACCCTGCATCTTAACTTGTTTACGCTTTTTCGAATAAAAGGCGATTTTAGTCAAAAAAATTTGCAAGTTCCTACTTCCTTTTATAAAAACACCCATTCAAAAAGGGGGAAGGAAGAAAAAAAAAAAAAAAAGGGAAAGGGAAGGGAAAGGGGGAAAAAAAGGGGAACAGACAAATTACCACAAAAAATAATTTAAAAAATTGTTCAATAATTAAACCCAAAGGGGTTGGCAGTTTTAAAACAAAGAACCAATAGCCTTCCCTTTTTATAATGACCTTTTAGATCACCCCCGGTTCCAATAGAAACAGATTCAATACAAAAAACTTTTTAAAAAACCCATACATTTCCTGATTTGGTATAAAAAAAATAAACCGAATTTTTTGAATTTTATTTTTTTTATTTACCCCCCAAATTTTTAAAAACATTTATATACACATCGGGGCAACTTTTTGGGATATATCATTTGATTTCGGCCATGTAAAAAGTTTTATTTTAATTGCATTTGAAAACCCTAGGGGCATCGCTCGTCCCCTCCATTGGTCCAAAAACCCTGCCTCTTTTAACAGCCAATCACAGAGCCGCCGCATTTTTTATCCCCCTAAACCTAAAAAGTAGCTCGCCTCTAATTTGGGTAAACGGACGAGCCCCCCGGCTTTAACCAATCACTCTTTTTTGCCCTTTTTTCTGTATTTTTGAACTGTCCCGCCTTTTAAAAATATTTTCAAAATTTCTCCATAGTTAGAAGGGCCCCCCGTCGCTCCTATTCTGATTGGCATTCTCCTCCATGGTTTTAAAAGGGCCACGTCGCTCCATTCTGATTGGTTGGGTTTTTGCCGACCAATCAAAGACTTAAACAATTTAATTAATGTATTTCCCGGGAATTCTCTCTTTGGGAATTTTTTTTCGCCGTCTCGGCGACAAAAACCGTTGTTAGGATTTAACTGATTTATTTTTAGAGAAGGTTTTAGCCCTTTTTCTGATAATGTTTTAAGCTTAATAAAAGAGTTTTTATTCATACCCATGGGCCCCACGGGCCCTGAGCGCCGAGATTGCATTGCCCCATCTCTCCAAACACAATGGGAAATAGCTCGCGCTCTGATGGCTGGGATAGCCCAACCCCTGCTAGCTCAAACCCAAACCTCTTTTCCCGCCTTTTTACTGTATTTTTTAACTGTCCCCCTGATTTTATTGGTCCAAACTTCTCCTAGGTATAAGGGCTTTGCGCTCCATTCTGATTTGGCAATTCTCCTCCATACTTATAATGGGTCTTGCGCTCCATTCTGATTGGCGGTTATGCCGACCAATCAGAATAGCGTACTGATTTTGAATTACTGTATTTCCCCGGGAATTCTTTTTATGCAATTCCCGAGTAGCGCCGGGCCTTCGGGACAAACCTTGTTGGGGGTTTAATTGATTTATTTTTATAGAATGTTTTAGCTCTATTTCGAGAATATTTACAACAAAGAAAATGTTTATTTTTTACATACTCCACCGCACGGCGCGAGCCGAATTGCATTGCGCCGATCCCCAAGACTACAAGGGGAAAATAGCCGCCTCTGATTGGGGTGGGGAAAAAAAACCACCACTCTTTTCTGCATTTTTACGTATTTTTTAAAAATGTCCCCCTTGATTTTGAATTTGGTTTAAAAATTCTCCATAGGCTTAATGGGTCTTTGTCGCCCTATTCTGAGTGGCCGGTTTTTTCCGACCAAGAAAAGCTTTAAATTTTTAATTTCGATTTCCCGCAATTCCAAGATCCGAATTCTTGAATTTAGGATATTGGAAAGTATTTTTTTTATGATTTTTTTATTTTTTAGGTTCAGCTCTTTTTCCTGGAAAATTTTTTTCCCCCTTTAAAAAGGATAATTTTTTATTCATACTCCCACCGACATTTGGGAAAGATTTCCGCTGTTCCCACCTTCTCACACGGGAAAAGTTTTTGGCGAGTTCCCTTCGCGCCCAAGCCCGCACGCCCCATGTCCCCGCACTGTCCCCACACAACTGGCAGGCGCAGGGAACTTTTTTTCCCCCCCCATAATGAGCACACCTCCCACGGCGAATCATACCAGCGCCGCACTGCCCCATTCCCCCCACTGCGCCCCCCCACACTGGCAGGCGTGGCGGACTTTTGCCCGCTGTATGATTTCACTACCCGGCGGGGGAATCATAAGGTGCCGCCGCCTGCCCTAAATTTCCCCACTGCGCTCAAAAAAACCGGCGAGGCCGGCGGACTTTACATAGGGGTATACGCGCCCATTCCACATAATTTCAGCGCAATTTCGCCGGGAAAAACCCGGGAAATTCGCCCCGACCCCCGGGGAGATTCATACTGTCCCCCCCCATATCTGACCACAACCTACTTACTTCACCACACCTCCCCCCCATGCTCCTCCTGTCCCCACTGGAAACCCCCCCAGTAATCCCCACAAAACCTTAAAAACCCCCACACACTCTCCTACTCCTTTTCACCCCTTCCTACCCTATCCTCATTTGATACCCAACACAGCCACTGCTTTCAAAACCAACAATTCCTCCACACTCATTTGGGTTTCCCCTCTCACACCCCAACCCGCAAAAACCCAAAAAAAACCCGGGACACAAACATCACAAACATTGAGGCAAGCTCCAAATTGCGAACGCTTTTGGAAAAACCCCCTCCACCACGACTTTCAACTCATCAAACAACCTACACACATTTAAGTCTGCATTTGCAAAAAGATGGTAGTGGGTCCCACCCCGCAAAGCGATGGCGTAACCACGCCAGGATGGAATCTAAGTAGGTCCGTTTTTCACCAAGCCCGCCGCCAAAACGGGGGG
>JAODAL010084490.1:0-10898 GCA_025379985.1 Phyllomedusa bahiana
CCTCCCCCTCACAGTAACACACTGTGCACATACATACTCCCTTCCTCACAGTAACACACTATGCACACACAACACCTCCCCACAAAAAAAAAAAAACACTGTATGCAAAATCGTACTCTACTACCCCCACATTTAAAACCCCTATCCCAAAACATACTCCTTTCCCTTTCAGTTTAAAAACTATGCAGACACATACCCTCCTTACAGTAACACCCCTATGCACACACAAACCCCTTCTCTATAACACACAGCACATAAAAATCCCCCCCTCAAAAGTAACAAGCTATGCATACACATACTCCCTCCTCACATTAACACAATATACACACACATACTCCATTCTCACAATACCACACTATGGATACAATTACTACCTCTTCACAGAAACATTCTGTGCACACATGTTCTCTCCTCACAGTAACAAGCTAAGCATAGACATACTCCTTCTTCAAAGTAACACACTATACACACACATACTCTGTCCTTACAGTAACACACTATACACACATACACCTTCCTTATAGTAACACACTATGCACACACATACTCCCTCCTCAAAGTAACAAGCTATGCATACACATACTCCCTCCTCACATTAACACACTGTGCACACACATGCTCCCTCCTCACAGTAATACTCTATGCACACATATACTCCCTCCTTACTGTAACACACTCTACAAACACATACTCCCTCATCACAGTTACACACTATGCACACTCATACTCCCTCCTCACAGTAACATACTATACACACACATACTCCCTCCTTACAGTAACACACTATGCACACACATACTCCTGACTCACAGTACCAAGCTATGCATACACATATTCCCTCCTCACAGCAACACACTGTGCACACACATACTCCCTCCTCACAATAACACACTATGCAGACACAAATTCCCTCCTCACAGTAAAACTCTATGCACACATATACTCCCTTTTCAGAGTAACGCACTCAACAAACACATACTCCCTCCTCACAGTAACACACTATGCACACACGTACTCCCCACCTCACAGTAACACACTATGCACACACATACTCCTTCCCTTTAAAAAACCCCACTATGCTACACATTTCTCCTTCCCTTTCAGTAACCAAATAGGGAAACCCCATACGCTTCCTTTCAGTAAACACAATTTCAAACACATACTCCCCTTTACATAGCAAAACAAAGCATACACAACTCCCCCTTTCCCCACAGTAACACAAAATTTTAAAAACACAAACTTCCCCCTCCAAACCACAATATGCAGACACACTCCCCCCCACAGTAAAAACCCCTGTCACACACATACTCCCCTCCCCACAGTAACACACGGGCACACCTTTCTCCCCCCTTCACAGTAACAACTATGCACAACATACCTCCCCCCACAGGAACCCCCTGTGGCCCCCACATACTTTTCCCCCTCACAGTAAACAAGCTATGCATACACATACTCCCTTCCTCACAGTAACACACCCATACACACAAAAAAACTCATTCCCTTTCAGTAACACACAAATTTACCAAAACATACTCCTTCCTCACAGTAACACACTATACACACACATACTCCCTCCTCACAATACCACAATATGCACACACACTCCCCCTCCCGTAACACACGTGCCCCACACATACTCCCCCCTCACAGTAACACAAATGGGGCACACACAAACTCCCCCCTTCACATAAAAATACTAGCAAAACACATACTCCCTCCTCACAGTAACACACTGTGCACACACATACTTCCTCCTCACAGTAACAAGCTATGCATACACAAACTCCTTCCTCACAGTAACACACTATACACACATACATACTCATTCCTTACAGTAACACACTATTCACACACACATACTCCTTCCTCACAGTAACACACTATACACACACATACTCCCCTCCTCACAATACCACAATATGCAGACACACTCCCTCCTCACAGTAACACACTGTGCACACACATACTCCCTCCTCACAGTAACATACTGCGCACACACATACTCCCTCCTCACAGCAACAAGCTTTGCATTCACATACTCCTTCCTCACAGTAAAACAATTTACACACACATACTCATTCCTTACAGTAGCACACTATACACACACATAAATCCTTTCCAATAGTAAAACCCCTATGCACAACAAACTCCCCCCCTCACAGTAAAAAAGCTATCATACACATACCCCCTCCTAAAATTTAAAACACTAAACAAAACACATACTTCCTTCTCACAGTAATATACTATGCACACACATACTCCCTCCTCACAGTAATACACTATGCACACACATACTCCCTCCTTCCAGTAACACACTATGCACACACGTACCCCCCTACTCACAGTAACACACTATGCACATACATAATCCCTCCTCACAGTAACACTCTATGCACACACATACTCCTCTCCTCACAGTAACACACGATGCACACACATACTCCAACCTCACAGTAACACAGTATGCACACATATTCCCACCTCACAGTAACATGCCTTTTTTTGCACATAGAAAATTCCCCTTTTCATAAATAACACACTAAAGCACACATAAAAATCCCTTTCCCTTTCAGTAACTCATTAAGCACACCAAACCCCCTTTCCTTTCATAAAACCCCCTATGCACACACATACCCTTTCCCTTTCAGTAACACCAAAAACCCAAAACATAAATTTCCCCCCCACAATATCACACTATTCAGACACATACCCACTCCTCACAGTAACACACTCTACACACACATACTCCATCCTCACATTAACACACTATGCACACACATACTACCCTCCTCACAGTAACACACTGTGCACACACATATTCCCTCCTCACAGTAACACACTATGCACACACAAACTCCCTCCTCATAGTAACACACTATGAACACACAAACTCCCTCCTCACATTTAAAACTCAATTCCCCACACAACTCCCTCCCCACAGTAAAAACTCTATGCACAAAATATACTCCCCCCCTCACATAACACACTTTACACACACCAAAACCCCCCCCACAGTAACATTTTTATGCACACCCCATACCCCCTCCTCACAAATAAAAACCTATACACCCACAAAACTCCCTCCCCACATTTAAAACCTTTGCACACATATACCTCCTCCCACATTTAAAACACTACACAAAAGCATACTCCCTCCTCACAAATAACACCCCAAATACACACAAAACCCCCCTCCTCACAGTAACACCTAAATTCACACCATACTCCCTCCTCACAGTAACCCCACTATGCACACATAACTCCCTCCTCACATTAAATCACTATTCACACACGTACTCCCCCCCCTCACAGTAACCCCACAAGCACACACATATTCCCTCCTCACATAACACCCCTATCAGACACATACTCCCTTTCCCCACAGTTTAAAACCCTATCCACATAAACCCCCCTCACATAACCCACAATTCCCACACGTACTCCCCTTTCCCCACAGAACACACTAAGCACACACAAATACCCCCCCACATTTAAACCCCTATGCAGACACACACTCCCTCCTCACAGTAACACACTATGCACACACCTACTCCCACCTCACAGTAACACACTATGCACACACATACTCCCTCCTCACAGTAACACACAATTCACACCCCGTACCCCTTTCCCCACAGTAAAAACAAATATGGGCCCACAAACCCCCCCACATAACTAATTATGCACAAACATTTTTTTTCATTTTACAATTGGGCATCAGCTCATCATTTACAGGGGGAACACTCCTCACTTTCTGTAAACCCATGCACGAAAAAAAATTCGGGAGCCTTTTAAGGACAAGTAGTTTTTCAAATGTTAAAAAATCCACAACAACCAAACTTTAAATTTAAAAGAGTTGGGGGCATGGGCTTTCTTTTACGCGTTTCGGCAGTATACCTTAATCGTTGAATACAAGCACTGTTTCTCTGCTGGAACAAGAAGGGTGGACTCCAGTGATGTGGACTCAAACTCCCATACAGGCAGTACTGGCATCACTAAGGAGTCTCCTCCCCAATTCTGACAGAGTTTAAACCTCAGTAGAAATACATGATAAACGATTTAAAGATAAATAGAGACAACATGTTTGCTCAAACATATTGACACAAATATTTACACGGGGGTTTTTAAACCCCCCCATTGTCCCGTAGTGAGATTTAAAAACAAAAAAGACTCACGACTTTCCCTTTCCCTTTGTAGGGTTTCCCCCCATAAATGATTTTTGAACTTTTTTTTCAGCACGTTTCATTTAAAATTTAGACAAATATTTAGCGGGAAAATTTTGTGAAAAAAGTTTTAAACTGCTAACCCCTTGGGGTTTTTTTCTTTTTTTTTTCGTGCTTGGAAAGATGTCTTCTATGCTAATTTTTTGGGGCAAAAAAGGGAAAAAATTAAATTTTCTTAAAAAACCCAACAAAAATGTGGGGGATCCACCCAATCGAATAGAAATACATAAAAGACTTTAAGCCATCCTGGGGGCACACACGTAAAAGAAACTTAAAAGGGGGCCCTTTTGGAACGGCCCTTTTCTATTTCAATTATAATACCACAAACCACTCCCCTCAACAATTTAAGTCATTAAGTGAAAGTCTTATCGGTATTTTTTCATTTGTGCAAAACTCCCCCTTAGTATCTGTGGCTTTTTTTTGCATACTGGTATGAAAAAAGGCCCTCAAATTTACGTGCGTTTTTTATGATCTAATTGTCCCCCTAGTGGAGGTGTGTGCAAGCTACAGCTCAGTAATTACTGCACCTCTATATCTTGTGTTGCCTCCTAGTGGATTCAGTCTTTCATCCAGCGCTTGAGCAGTAAGTATGGTCTGTGTTGTGTATTTGTGGTGCAGCTCCCATATTGGACATAACGAAACACAAAACCAAATTTAAATTTTTACCCCAACATATGAAACGACACACCCAAACCTAAGATACGGGGCAGGGGTTCTCTGTGAAGCACCCCTTGGTGGATAACCGAGTCCTCGGTATCTGTGTCTCGCTTGTGTAAAGGGTAGGAGTAACAATGCCACCCATTTAGTAAAGTTTTTCGAATTATTTCAATTATTTGAGAAAACTGTGGACTGTAAGGTTATGGTATTATTGATAGATTTTTTTCTAGCTTCGGCTGGAAATTCCACCTTCTTGGCCGCCTCTTGTCACCCCACTCCCCACATTCACATTATCCCAACATGGGAAATGATTTGCATGAAAAGGAACAGCACTTTCATTTCTTATGACTGCCATGTACAGGAGAATTCAGTCCTAGACAGACTCAGGGAACGTGGTTACAGTGATATCATTTTAAACAACGCTGTTCAGAAAGTCAACAAGATTCCACGCTCAGAACTTCTGGGAATTAAAACAGAAGATCACAAGACAAAGTCAGTAATACCATTACCTTCTCCACTACTTACAGGCCACAGTTTTCTCAAATAATTAAAATAATTCAGAAACATTTACCTGTTTTATAGACACATGAGCATTCGGCAGTGGTATTACAAGAGTGCACCAAGTTCGTTTCCAGATGCGCTCCTACAATAGGTAGCATTGTTACTCCTAGCCTTTTCACATGTGAGCCACAGAGGCGGCGCCGTGGCCGCCCGCCTTGCCTGCCCAGCAATTAGCCTCTGACTCTGCACGGCCATTGTAAAAAGGCCGCGCAGAGTCAGTCAGCAGCTGCACACTATCTCTCCAGCTGCTCATACAGGGAGGAGGTAGGACTGTTCGTTACCCTCCTACCTTCTTCCTTGTATGGGCTCAGTGAGTGCTGTACATACACAATGGTGTTGCAGGGGGTGCACCGTTTTCCCTATGTGACGCTGGATCTCCTCAGTCAGAAGCCTTAACTTCTGCCCCAGGAGATCGCGGGAGTAGTGATGAGCGATTACGTTGACTATCGTCATCGGGTCGATAGTCGATATCGTCAATTATCAACACAGTATTCGATAGTCGATAATAGATTATCGCCGATGACCATTAAAGTCTAAAGGGGGAGAAACAACACCTTCATTCTTAAAACTCAAACAGGGCTGGAAAGCTGGGAAATTTAAAATCCACAACAGTCAAATGGATACGTGCTACATCTTAGGCAACACACTAAGGTTATAAAAGCCACAGAAAAAAAGTCACAGACCATTCACTATCCCAGTCTTGTAACCACAGCATACCCTTTAAAACCCGCATGACCCACAAATTAAAAAGTGCCAGAAGGCAGTATGATTTGAACCATCATTTTACTTGAATTGGACATTGAATATCCCTGTCCTGAAACGCAGCATGAGCCCCAAACCTGCATGACCCCAGATTAAAAAGTGCCAGAAAAAGGAGTCTTTGAACCACCATTTTAGTTGAACTGGACATTAACTATATCTGTCCTGTACCGCCGAATTACCATTAAACCTGTCAGACCCACAGATTAAAAAGTCTAGGAAAAGGAGTCTTTGAACCACCATTGTAGTTGAACTGGACATTGACTAGACCTTCCCCGGGCCACAGCATGAGCCCCAAACCTGCATGACCCCCAGATTTAAAAAGTGCCGGAAAAAAAGGGGTCTTTCAACCACCATTTTATTGAACTGGACATTGACTATATCTGTCCTGACCGCAGTAGACCGTAAACCTTCTGACCCCACAGATTAAAAAGTGCGCTAAAAGGCGTCTTGGAACCACCATTTTAGGTTGAACTGGACATTGACTAAAACTGTCCTGGTAACCTACCCTCTTTCAAGTCTTCCTGTACCTCCCTTGTACAATTCAAGGGAATTTTGTACACTATTTTGTCATGCCAGATTTTTAGTATTTAAAAATTCTAGAAAACACATTTTTTAACATAGGATGAATCCCATCCATTTTTTTTATTTTTTTTTTAAAATGTATTAAAGGGGTTTTGTCCCCACACGGGGAGCACTTTGAAAAGACTTGCAAAACAAGAAATTTTGCAATATGTGTCCATTAACGGTCCTAACCTTTCCCTTTTTTTTACACACCACAACCTTGAGCCCTTTTGACAATTTTGAAAACAAATTTCTTAGAAACCAATTTTTTTGAATAGGACCGATATACTGCATTTCACACAAAATGCCCCAAAAATTCAAAAATGACCCATAGCCCTTTTGACAATTGTGAAGAAAAATGTTTTTAAAACCACATTTTTAGAATAGGACCGTATTACTCTTTCAAGCAAAAAGCCCCCCAAAACCAAAACATGACCTTGAGCCACTTTTGAGATTGTGAAGAACAAATTCGTTTAAAAACACATTTTTTTTGAAAAGACCTGTATAAAGCTGCATTTCAAAGCAGCATGACCCAAAAAATTTTAAAAATACTTCTCAGCCACTGTTAAAAATTGTGAGGGAGAATTGCCACTTAGAAGCCACATTTCTGTTCCAAAGGACCATGATATAGCTGTATCTCACAGCACCATGACCCCAAAAAATTAAAAAAAAATGACTTCTCAGCCACTGTTAAAAATGTGAGGGAGAATGCCACTTAGAATCCACATTTCTGTTGCAAAGGACCATGATTATAGCTGTATTTCACAGCAACATGCCTCCAAAAAATTATAAAAAATGACTTCTCAGCCACTGTTAAAAATTGTGAGGGAGAAATGCCACTTAGAAGCCACATTTCTGTTCCAAAGGACCATAATTATAGCTGTTCTCACAGCACCATGACCTCAAAACCATTGACAATGCAAAAAATTCTAAAGATGAAGTGAGTAAATGGAATACGGTTTTGTCATGAAACCTTGGTGTCTTTTATAGTCTACTTACAGCAAAACCAGCAAAATTAACTTTTGGGAACTGAGAATAAAAATTGCAGTAAGACGCCCCGGTCATGGTCGACATAAATTTTAGGTCCTCACCAGCACGAGCCTGTCATTGAGGTTAAATGAATCTCTCCTTAAAAATCAGATTCATAGGGATAAGTTGCGGGACGCACTGTCTGCGTACTTCGACACCAATGTGGGATCAGTTGCTTCAGTAGCTACCTTGTGGGAGGCCCATAAAGCTGTTTTTAGAGGCGAATGTATCGCGCTGGGTTCCAAACTTAAAAGGGACGCTGAATCCAGAAGACATCTCCCTGCGGTACAGTCTTAAAACCCTCCAGAGGAAGATGGCCCAATACCCGTCCATCCCCACCCTGAGGCGGATAGTGACAGTTAGAAATGAGTTGAAGGACATTGCCACTCGACAAGTCGAGAGATTACTCCTCTACTCCAGACAAAGGTATTTTGAATATGGCAATAAGGCCCACACTATGCTGGCGCGCCAGCTTAAGGAGAGGGCGGCTAATTCTATGCCGCAGGCTTTAAGGAGCAGAGACGGCACCCTCTTTTACGACCCAGAGACCATAGCAAAATATTACTCGGATTTTTTCTCCAAGCTGTACTCCCTGTCATCGGACCTCCCGGAGAATGAGGAGATGGCGAGTCGCTGTATTCGGGACTTCCTACAGACTTGCCCTCTAGCTAAGCTCCCTCCAGAGGCCTCTGCATCCCTTAATGCCCCAGTGGAGATCGAGGAATTACTGGAAGTAATGAAGGCCCTCCCCTCGGGTTAAGCACCGGCCCGGATGGCCTCCTATATTCCTGTTTTAAAGGTCTTCTCGAAGTCTTAGCGCCCCACATGCTGACCCTCTATAATTCCTTTCTGGAAGGCTCCCAATCCCTACATCTATGTCCCACTCCACCTCACCCTTGTTCACAAGGCGGATAAAGATCCTGCAGATAGCGCAAGTTATAGGCCCATAGCCCTCCTAAATTCAGATATAAAATTTTTTACTAAAATACTAGCCAACAGACTGGGAGTCTGGTTGCCCCAGCTGATCAACAAGGACCAGGGAGGTTTTGTCCCCTTTCTCAGGGGGGGGACAACACTAGACGGACAATCGACCTGATAGAGGTCTTTAATGCCCACTCGGAACAGGCCCTCCTCCTTAGTTTGGATGCATCTTCGTCGCATCCCAGCATGGACAGCCTTACGCTCTTACTCAAAATGGATGGAGGTGGAGAAATTATGGTTGGCCCCTACGCACCCTAATGCCTTCCTGTGGCACTCTCGACCCCTGATGAGTGGTCTGAACTTATTGGGGCCCGATCAAATTCACTATCCAAATTTTGGGGACTCTGTAGGGACAGGTTACCTGGCCTCACCGGCCTCTCCTTTGGCCTCCTTTGTCTGTACCCCCCTCTTACCCACTAGCTCCTCAGGCTACTTTGCTCGACCACAGGCTGGGGCGGGAATCTTTTTCGTTTTACGGATATAGCGGGGGCGCAGGATCGCAGGCTGAAGACTTTTGAGACCTTCAGAGAGACCATGGATTACCGCAGAGCTCTAAATTCCACTACCTCAGTTGCCCACCTTCTTTTTCTCTTGTAAAGGGGCAAAGTACCCTTCCCATCCGACTCCTTTGAGTCTATCTGCAAGGCGGGGGGGTCGACAAAGGTCTTATTTTGGAATCTATTCGCCTTAAAATGACCTTTCTCTGGGTGACCTGTAGTTCATAACTACATGAAGAAGTGGGAGAACTATATAGGTAGGGGCCCATCCCCTATTTAACATGGCAACATCTGGAAGGCGGCAGCTAGGTCATCAGTTTTCGTTGCCCAGAAGGAGAACTTTAAATTCTCCCTCTTTTGGTACCATACGCCTGATATCCTCCACAAGTGGGTTCCCCCAATCCTCTCCTAACTGTGGAGATGTCAGGCTGCGGTGGGGACTTTTCCCCCTATTTTTTTGGGACTGCCCCGCCTTGCGGACTTCTGGCTTCAGGTCAGGAATTTTTTGGGGGACATTCTGGGGGAGGGTGTTCCCTTTTATCCAATGATATACTTTTCTAATGGGCCGGTGGAGAACCCCTCTCTAGGGACAGAGCTAGACTCATGTTTCACATCCTCCCCGGCGGGCCCGATGCCGAAGCAAATAATGGAAACAAACTCCCCCCCCCGGGGCATCTTTTTTGACCCAAAGGGTAAGGGGGGGTAGCCGAAGGAACACCTAGGGCCCCTTACACATAAGCTAACATCTTTGACGGGACGTGGTCTTTAGGGGACCAATTGGTTGTTAACCCCCTAGGATTCTATACAAATCCCGTTAATTGACCTTAGACCCCCTCCCCTTCCCCCCCCCCCCCACCTTTTCCCCTTTTTAACCTCTCCCTTGCTGTTTGCTTTTTTGTGGTCTTTTTCTTTTTTTTAAATTCAATGATCAATATGTTTTTTTTATTCTAGTTTTTAAATTTGGCAGTTTTATGCTCTTTTTATTCTGAGTAGCAATACCCTTTCGAATACTTCGTTTGATAAATTTTAAATTTTTTCGTAAACTACTGCAGTAGCAACCCTCAATGGTTTTTAATTTGTATTTTTACCTGTTTATACGAAAAAAAAGTAATAAACTTTTTAATTGGAAAAAAAAAAAATTGCAGTAAGAAATATCATTTAAAAAAAAAAAATTTTTAAGAGTACCATTTTTTTGTTGAAGAGGGAAAGTATAGTGACCGGGAACTAATCGTGACCTCGGCAATTGGGACCACAACATCATCAAGATCCATGCCTGACATCTTTAGAAAGTCAAACGACCCCCATTACTTGGAAAGCCCCGGGTACGTTTGTCGTAATGACTCCCCCAGCTTGCTGAAGGTCCGCTCAGATATTCCTGGGTGTGGCAGGACAACACCTCTATGGCGTGGGGCGACGAGCTTGAGCCATTCACCATTTTGGATACCCAGAATCGATTGGGGCCGGAACACATCCAAAAACCTGTTGAGACCAGATAGTCTCCACCCGATCATAAGGGGCTCTGGGTTGGGTGTGTCCCGCATTACCCATTGGTGAGTGGTAAATAAAGATTGCCAGAGGTCCCCCATTAGCTTTTCCACATTGCCCGCGCTGTGCCCCTGCTTACTTG
>JAODAL010084491.1:0-10898 GCA_025379985.1 Phyllomedusa bahiana
CAGTGTAGTCGAGGGGGGTCTCCCTATGTAATGAAGTATAGATGAGGACAGGTACCTAAGAAGGAAGTACAGAGAGTACAGGTCTCTCCTATGAAAGAACAGTGTTGTATAGGACTTCTCTCCTAGAAGGACAGTATAAAATGAGGAAAGGTCCGCTCCCATGTTGGACAGTAATATGAGGACGGTCTCTCCTATGAAGGACAGTATAGATGGGGATGGGTCCCCCTATATAAGACAGAAGATGAGGCAACACTCTCCATGAAAAGAACATATATTGAGGACGGGCTTTCCCTATAAAAGGACATATAGAAAAGGGGGCAGATCTCTCCTATGTAAGGACAGTATAGTATGAGGACAAGTCTCTCTTATCTGAGTTTAACCATCGGGTTCGGAAATCTGTTATCTGATATTTATATCCAGTTTTGGTGTCTTGTATGAACCAACCGTAACAACAATACTCACCACCGACCATAATGAGCTGTCGAGGAGTCCTTGTTATATAGATTAATCAAAAAATTTATTTTTTTCCGATCAGGAGGCTGCAAAATTTTGCGGGGAAAGAGTTATATGGAAAAAGTAAACTTTGGATGATAAAACCATCAAATATATAAAATTTACCCCAGTTTTTAAAAAGACCCCTCAAAAGAAGGGTTTTTTCCCCTTGTCTTCATACGTTCTGCAAAAATAAATGTAATTTGGGTTAAGGAAAAACAGTGTTTCCCTCGATGGGAAACTAGATAAATAGGAGTAATTCTATGAATCAAAAAATTCTCCTGGGAAATCACTTTTCCTAAATTTTGGACCCAAAATTTTTTTGGGGGGAAAATTCCGCCTTGAAATAAAGACACTTAAAAAGGAAAACCCTCTAGGGTCTGAACAAAAAATTACATTTTTGGGTTTCCACCCCTTGTGTGGTTTCCTGGTTGGGGTGTCAAGTTTAAATTTTAAAAGAATGTGAGACGGGGGAAAATCATCCATGGGGGAGACTGTCAGAAATAGTTATGATACACAGGGGTTCCCAATTCAATCAAGCTTCAGCTGAATACAACATTGGCCCCAAGGTGCCGCGCACTCCTCATTTCTGAGCACAGATGGGAGACCAGTCAGAGCACCATTGCTGTCTAAAGGAAACAGCTCAAAAATTGCTCCACTGAGCAGCGGGGACACATTTCCTGGTCAGAAGAAGTGAGTTTTTTGTTGCTTATGATGGGGTTAGAGTTTGACCCAAGCAGTGTAATCGGTAACTTCCGCAGGCTAACAATTCACGCTGAGAAATGCAAAAATATTCCCTGTTACAGGTCTGAAACTTACCCCCGCTCGGAGGTTTTCCAGCATGTCATCAGAAAATAGCCCCACGCCAATTTAAAAGAGATGGCGAATTTCCCCTTTTATTGGTACCCCGATTTTTTCCTTTTAAAAGGTCCCGGGAACGGAAGCCTTGTATCTGCCCCAGGAAATTTATGGTTCGGGAGTATGAATATTTTAAAACCAAAGTCAAAAAAATGGCCAATGTAATCGTTTTGGGCCAACCATCGTCTGAAAAAAGTGAAGGGGCCCAGCAGAACCCCTCGTGTTTAAAGGGCGCTTTACGTAAAGCCCCAAACCCATGTGCCGATTCTTCAATTAGAGAGTTTGTGCAAAAGGTACTTCACTTTATTGTGAGAAACAGCCCATGTTTGTGCACAACCTGATGGCAGGTTCATTCTTTCACCCACCCTGGCTCTTTTCATGGGAGTTTAGCAGGGTCCCCAAAATGGGCCCAAAAGGCAGAGTCACAAAGGGGGAAATTTAAAACCTTTGGGTTTGTAAAAAAAAAAAAAGTTAGAAAAATTTACTTACCAAAATGCCCCTTAAAAATCCCAAAAATTTGGCAAAACCCATTTCAGCCCCTTTCTTTCTAAAAGAGCTTTAAAAAGAAAAAAAACCCAGATAAAAATTAATGTTGAAAATTCATTTCTAAAACATGCCCGGGTTTAACAAAGCACTCCCCTTTTCGGCTAAAAAAGGGGGGGCCCCCGAAAAGTGCACCCCCCAAAACATCCTTTTTCCCTTCAATAGCACTATAGAAAAGGGTTAGCCCCCACGGGGGCCCAACCCCGGGAAGAAGAAAAAAAATTAACAAAATATACAGTATAGTATGGGGAACATTCTGCTCCCCCCCACGTAGGACAGAAATAGAAAGGGACGGGAACGCTCCCCCAAAGTAAGGACAGTATAGTATGAGGACGGGTCCCTCCAATTAAGAACATTTTTACTTGGGGGACAGGTCCCTCCTATGAAAGGGACATTTTTTATATGAGGAAAAGGCTCACCATGTAAGGACATTATAGTATGGGGAACAGGTCCCACCTATGAAAGGGAACAGTAAATTAGGGAGGACAGGTCCCTTCCTATGTAAAGACATAAAGTATGAGGACAGGTCTGCTCTCCTATGTAAGTACAGTACAGAAAAGGGCCCAGGTCCCCCTATGAAGTACAGAAGGGAAAATGAGGAAGGTCTCTCCGATGAAAGGAATTATGGTATGAGGACAGGTGCTCCCCCAAAGAAAAAGCCAGTATAGTGTGAGGAAAGGTTGCTCTCCTAGTAAGGACATATGAAAGAAACAGGGTCCTCCTATGAAAAGACAGTAAAAAAAATGGGGCCCAGGCTCTCTCCAATGTAATGACGGGATAGCATGGGGGAACGGGTTTCCTCTCTCCTATTTAAGGACGGGATAGTAGGAGGACGGGTTCGCTCTCCAATGTAAGGGCAGATGGGTATACGGGCCCTCTCCTTTTTAAAAGGACAGAAACAGTTTGAAAACGGGCCCTTTTCCAATATAGGGACAGTAAATATGACACAGGTCTCTCCAATATAAGGAAGATAAGAAATGAGGCGGGTTCCCTAAAAAAGGGAAAAAAAATTTTGTATGAGAAAGGTCTCACTTATTTAAAGAACTTTTAAAGAAAATGGGACACCCTCACCTATGAAAGGCCCAGTACAGTATGGAGATAGTTTCTCCCCTATGTAAAAACAGTATATAGGAGGACAGTCTCTCCTATAAAAGGGACAGTATAGTATGAGGAAAAGGTCCTTTCCTAAAAATGGACATTTAAATATGGGGACAGATCTCACCCTATGAAGGAAAAAATAGTATGGGACAGCTCCCAACGTAAAACAAAAATAGAAAAGAGGACAGGTCTCACCAATGTAAGGAAACAAAAAAGTATGAGGACACTCTCCTTTTAAAAAAAACATTTATAGTAGGGGAGGACAGGTCCACCTAGGTAAGAACAGAATAGAATAAAGGAAAGGTCTCTCCAATGAAAGGGAAACAGTAAAAGGGAGGAAAATTCTCTCCTTTTAAAAGGGCCCAGAATAGAAATGAGGGAGGGGGTCCTCCTAAATAAAGACAGTAAAGTATGGGGAACATTTTCCCCTCCCCAAGTAAGGACAGTAAAAATGAGAACATTCACTCCCCTTTAAAAAAAGGCCCCCCAAGTAATAAAATGAGGACAGGCCCCGCTCTCCAATGAAAGGGGAAAAGTAAAAGAAATGAGGACGGGTGTCTCCTTGTAAGGACATAAAAAGTATGAGGACAGGGACCGCTTTTCAATGAAAGGGAAACAGTACAGTACGAGAAACAGGCCCTCTCCTATATAAGGACAGTAATATTTAGAGGAAGGTCCCCCTCCTATTAAGGACAGTATAGAAAATGGGGACGCTCCCTACAAAAAACAGTAAAGAAATTAGGGGGGGTCCCCCCCAAAAAAGGAAACAATAAGAAATGGGGACAGGTCTGCCTCCTATGTAAAGGACAGAAAATATTTTTGGGGACGGGTCCGCTGTTCATGAAAGGCCCATTTATAGAATGAGGACAGGTCTCCCTTTTTAAAAGGGACAGAAAGTTTTGGGGACAGGTCTTCCAAAAAAAAAGGGAAAAAGTAAAGTACGGGGACAGGTCTCTCCTAAAAAAAGGACATATAGTATGAGGACGGGGCCTCCTAATAAGGACAGTAAAAAGTATAAGGACAGGTCTGCCTCCAAAGTAAATGACATATATTTTAAAAAAAAAAAAGGAAAACAGGTCTTTTTCCCCTAGAAAAGGACAGAAAGTATGGGGACAGGCCTTGCTCCCCCCAATTAATGACGGGGATAGTATGAGGACGGGTCCTCTCACCTAGTAAGGCCCTGTAAAGAAAGGGGAACGGGTTTCGCTCCCCCAAATTTTAAAGGGCATTATAGTATGAGGACGGGTCTCCCAAATGAAAGGACAGTAAAATATGAGGAAAAGGCCCTCCCCCCAATGTAAGAAAAGTATAGAAATTGGGGACGGGTTTCTCTCCTACGTAAGAACATTTTTAGAAATGAGGACAGGTCTCCCCCTAAAAGGACAGTAAAATATGGGGACAGGCCCTCTCCTTTTATAAGGACAGTATATAGAGGCCCGGTCCCCCCATAAAAGGGAAACATAAAGTATGAGGCCCGGGCCCCTCTCCCATGAAAGGGGACAGATTATGAGGACAGGCCCTACTCCCCCAAATTTTAAGGCCCGTAAAAAATGAGGAGGGGTCCGCTCACCTTTTTAAAGGGACTTTAATAAAATAGGAAAAGGCCCTGCTCTTCTGTGTAAGGACGTACATTACAGTACGGGCTCTCCAATATAAGGACAAAATATTATAGGACAGGTCTCTCCCATAAAAAGGACAGTATATTTAAGGGGAACACCCTTTTCCAACTAAGAACAGAATAGTATGAGGACAGGTCTCAAAAAAGTAAGGACAGTAAGAATGGGGAAACAGGTCGGCTCCCTTTTAAAGGACAGTATAGTATGGGGACAGGTCCCCCTATGTAAGGACATTTATAGTAAGGACGGGTCCCCTTTTCTTTCTTTAAAGGGACATTATATTTATGGGGGAAAAAGGTCTGCTCTGTAACGAATGCTGGAAGGGGGAACCCGGAACCACCGCAACGATGGGGGTAACCCGTACCAGGGGGCGGAGCTAAGTAGAACCCGGGTTTTCCCCAAGCCCGCCGAAAAGGGCGGGATTAACTTGCGCGGCGGAGAACCCCGGGTCGCCCCACTGGCGTGCTTGTTTGCGGGGGCACCCAAGGCAGGCGTGGTACGGGAAACGGAGACGTAGGCGAATTTCCGGGGACAAGGAGGTCAGGACAGGGGGCCCAATGGTTCGGGGTCGGGGGTTTCAGACAAAAAAGGGTTTGGGTTAAAAACGGAAGTCAGGCAACGGGCAAAAAAGGGCTTCCACAAAAGGGCTGAAGGGCACTAAAGACCCCGGAAAAGGGCCCCCGGAAGGGAAAAGGGGTTAAATGGGGTCACCTGCCACCCTTTAAAACCAATAATGGCCTTATTTCCCCTTTAAAATCCCCGAGACCCCGCGCGCCTTGGGCCGGCCTAAGGCGGGCACGGGGCACCCGGGCCCCGGCCCAGGGGGAAACGGGGGACCCCGGGGCGCGGGAAAGGGAAAGGAGGAACCCGGGGGGGGGACCCGCCCCCGGGGGAAAGGGGAAAGGGACCGGGGGGAAACCCGACGGGGGGACAGCACAGTGCACCCGCAGCCCGGGGCGGGGGGCTGGGGGAAAAACCCGGACAGTACCCCCCCCTTTTGGGGGCCCCCTCCCCCTTTCCGTTCGGGGGAAAAGGCCCCAACAGGAAAACCCCCGGGGCCCCGGGTTTTCCCACCCCCGGGTTTTCCCAAAACTCCCCCTCCCCCCGGACCAAACCCCCTCCCAATAACCAAAAATTTTGCCTTTTAAACCACTAACCGACCTCATACCCAAGATTTTCTTGACTGCAAATATTTTGGGAAAGGCAAGGGACTCAAAAGGGGGGCCCCCCCCTTTTTCCGGGGAAAAGCTTTCCCAACACGAGGGTTTCAGGAGGGAAAACATGAAAAAAAGGGATCCGAAAAATTTGGGGGGATTGGGACCAATCCCCCCACAAAAATTAATACGGCTCGGGAAATTCCCAAAGGGACCCGGGAAAGGGCGGGGGCCAAGCTGTAATGGGGATTTTTAACCTAAACAAAAAGGGGGACCCAACTTTGCCCCCAAAGGGGAAAAGGGTTTGGAGTTTGGGCCCCCCTTTTCCCTGTCCGCCTGGGCCTTCAAAACGGGCGGCAGCAGGGCGGGGCGGGGACGACGAGCCCCTGCCCCAAAAGCCAGATAGGTCGGGCCCAAAAGGCATCCACAGGGGGAACCTCGGAGGAGGGGGGCAGAGGGAGAGGAGGGGGGGGATGCCGACCAAAACCCAAAAAAAAAGGGGAGACCCCCCTGAGGCCCCCTTGGAATCTAGGGGAATTTTTTATAAAAATTTTGGGGGCCCAGGGAGGTTTTTGGGCCCCAAATTTTTTTCCCTGGCGACAAAAACAAAGTGCCGCAAGTAACGCCCAGAATCGGGTTGCCCTCCCCTCTACCTTTTTTTAAAATTGGGGAAAGGAAAGCCGAAGAGAGTCTAATTTCCCACCCGCAATGGGGAGCAGATTGCGCGCCAAAACCCCTTGGGACACGAACGGCCCCCCAAACGATCAGAAACGATTGCTGGGGAGCCCAAATAAAAGCAAGTTGTGCCCTAAAGAACGGGGAGGCAAGACGTGGTGGGGAAAGGTTTAACCCGGGAAAGGGGAGGGAAGTGCGACATCCCCAAAAAACCTATCCTTAATGCCCCCAGATCCGGTTTTAAACCCCCCAAAAAGGGGATGGAAGGAGGGGAAAAGAAATCCATGCCCCCGGGTGCCCCAGGGAGCCCGGGGTGAAAGGCGGGGGTCGCAGCAGCCCGAGGGGCCGTGGCGGGTAAACCTTTTTCCGGGCACAAGTTCACAGGAAACCCAAACAAAGTCCTTAATATCATTAGCCAGTCCGGCCCCCATAGAACCCGGAGATCAACGGGAACGATTTTTCGGGCCCCGGAGGGGCCTCCCCAAAAAAGAGCATGTCCCCAATTCAATTCCTTGTGCAGCGATGGCCGAACGTAGGTTTTGGCCGGGAGAAACGGGCCAAAGGGAAAGGAAACAGGTGTTTGGGGATCAGGCTTTTCCGGAGGTATGAAGGTTTTTGGGGGTGCGGGCCCCCCTCTGGTAACGTCGGGGTGCCAGAGAAAAGCATCTGCCCTGATGTTCTTTTTCGGCTGGGCCCAAAATGGGTCCGGAAGTCAAATCAAAAAAAAAAGAGACCAGCGTGCTTTCCGAGGGGTTTAAAGGGGCTGGGGCCCAAAAGGGGGTACTGAAGATTTTTTTGTGATCCGTATTACCTCAAAAAGGATGAAAGAAAACCCCCCTCCAGAAAAATGGGCCCCCACCCTCCCCGGGGCCCCTCTTTATAGCGAGTAATTCTCGGTTTCCCCCCCCAGATAGTTCCCCCTCTGGCCCGACGAAAGTCCCTTTGGGGAAAAGCCCCCAGGTGAAAGGTTTTTCCCCTTGGGGCCCTTTTTAGTAAGGAATACCCCCCCCCCCACCGAAAAAGGCATCCACCTCCAGAGAGAAAGGGTTCACAGGAAACAGGGGGTACAAAAAAGGTGCGGAAGCAAAGGCTGACTTCAAATCCGAGAAAGGGGCCCTTTCGGGCCGGGTGGTGGCCAACAAATTTGGGATTAAAACCCTTTTTCCTGGTGAAGCCACAAATTTGGGGCCACCAGTGTAGAGAAATGGGATATAAACTGCCGATAATAATTGGCAAAGCCCAAAAAACGTTTTATTTGGGTCGAAGTCCAACAGGTCGAGGCCATTGCAAAAAGCAGACAGCTTTGTGGGAAACCCTTTTTAGGCCTCGGTCGGGGACGATGTAACCCGGGAAAGGCAAACTGGGTTTTGGGGGAAAAAACGCACTTTCTAAAATTTGGCGGTTTCAGGGGGTTGCGCCCCAAAGGGGTTTCAGGCCCAGGCCCCAAACCCGTGAAGAAAGGTCCGGAGGTTTAGGGGATAAAACCCCAAAATCCCCCCCCAGAAAACGAAAACACACTTTTAAGGGGCAGGCCCGAAGGGGGTCCTTTTAAAAGAACCCGAAAACCGCGGGGGGGATTGCCCAGACCGAAAAAACATTACTAGGTAATTTTAAAATGGCCCGGGCGCGGGGAAATTTAACGCCCCTCTTTCCCCCCATCCCCCTCTGGGTCCTGAATTTAGATTGTATTCCCCGCGCCAGGGCCAAATTTGGGGAAGACCGGCCCCTGTAGACGGTCAAAGAGTTTTTCCCTAAAATTAAAGGGAACGGGGGAAACCCGGGTTTTTCCCCGGTAATCTGGGGTTTAGGCCCCGGTGTCGATCAAGGACGGAGAACCACCTTCATCTGTAAGAAAAAAACCCGGGCCCCGGGGGGGAAAGAGGACTTGCGTAAAAAGCCCTTTTTTCAGGGTTTTTCCCCGGATATAAATCCGCATGGGGCCGAGTCTCGGGTTTTGGACCGGGTAAACTTTACCCCTAGGGGGATGGCCCAGGAAGGGGGGTCAAAAAGGGAAAATTTTATAGGGGCCCAAAGGAGGAAGGGGGTTCAGCCCCGTTTTTTTTCCCAAAAAAAAATCCCACGAAATCCCGGGATTTAGCGGGAAGACCTGGCAGGGAACCCGTAAGACGGGTGAGGTGGGAAAGGCCCCGGGCTGGCCCGGAACTGAAGACAGCATTCTGGCGTCGGCCCCCCCCCTAGAAAACCCCCCCGGTTTTTTTCCCGTCCCAGGGTCGGGGGATGGAGCTGTACCACGGAAACCCAAAGGTAGCTGAGGGGTGACCGAGGGAGGGCGTAGAAGGGATCTCCTCCCCGTGTAAAGGCCCCCACTCGGGGAAAACAAAGGGTTGGGGCCCCGTTTCCCAATGGCCCACTAAGAAACTCGCCCCTCACGGAGGGATCACCAGGGACTTTTCCCCGACGGGTCACCGAAAAGGGGATACGGGACACCAGGGGGCAAGAATAAAAATCCCGGCGGGTCCCAAATCCAGAAAGGCCCGGGGGCCCAAAAGCGAGTCCCCGGGAACCCCCCATGAAACCTCAACCCCCATAGTAAGGCGTGGAAAAGGAAGTGTTTACACCCAGGGGTGCCTCCCGACATAGCCTAGGTGCGGGCGTTTCCCGCCGCTGTGGGCGAAACGGGGGAACCAGGGGGAAGTGGTTTCCGGGGGTGGCAAAAGTAAAGGCACAATTTCCTGCCCACGGCGGGGGCAGCTCCGTTCGGACAGAAGTCCCCCGGGCCACCTCATGGGGTTTTTCCTTTTTTGGGAAACGAAAAACGGCAGCTGTTTTTCTTTGGAAAACCCCCCGGGGCCCCGGCGAGCAAAAGGCGTGGTCGGACGAGAACACTTTCCCGGCTAAATTTTCCCCTTGTCGGGGTCCCGCGAAACGAAAAACGAACCGAATGGCTAGGGACCAGTTCGCTAGAAGGGCGGGATCTCTCTGGCCCTAGGGCGTCCCCTTTAAAACCTTTCCGGGCAGGCCCCATTTTAAAAAAATGGCACAAGAGCGGCGTCCCTTTCCCGGTCCCGCTTCGGAAAGGGCCCGGGGCCGAAAAAAAAGAACTGCTAGTCGCCGACAAGGAGTCACCCTTGGGGAAGAATTTATAGAGCGGCCCCTTTCCGAGGAAGCCCCCTGCCGGCTCTTTAAAACACCCGCGGGAAAAAGAGGAAAGCCCTTTTAAGGGGCCCCCCGTCACCCCCCCCGGATCCCCCCCGGTCCCAGAGGGGGGTGGGCCCAAACAAAGCCTTCCCGGGCACAACTGACCACAAGGCACCTTAAAAAACGTTCAGTGGGAAAAAATTTACCCGGGCCCTCAACCAAAAAAGGGATCGAGCAAATGGGAAAAAAAATCCCCCCACAGTTTTGGGGTCCCCCTTTTAAACTTGTCGGGTAGTGGTAGGGCGCAGCCGAGAAGTCCCGGTGCTGGCGGGGGCGTCGCCACAGGAGGAGGGTCGGCGGGGGTTGGGTTTGGGCCCGGGGGGGGCGCACAGGGGGGACAACTGATTAAAACTGCGGGCCTTTTTTTGGGGCCCAGTTTTTTTGTGACGGGTGAGCCACTATCGCCGTAGGGCCCCCGGTTTACCGGGCAAAGGTACCTTGGCGGGATCCATGGGCCCATCTTTTTTTTTAACGAAAACGGTAGGGATCCCCCGAAACCCCCCGCAACGATGGTAAAAGCCTTTCCAGGGGGCGGGGCTAAATAAAACCCGGTTTTTTTTACCAAGGGCCCCCCGCAAAGCGGGGTTAAAATGCTGCGGCGGAGAACTACCCGGTCGCCCCACTGGCCTTTACTTGCTTGCGGTGGCACCAAGGGAGGGGGGTGTACAAAAAATCGTGAGAAAGGAAGGGGAAAATCGGGGAAAAGGCGGGGGTTTTGGACACGGCAATGGTTCGTGGTTTAAAGGAAATTTAAAGGGGCGAAAAAAAGGTTTGGTAAAAACGGAAATCAGGCAAAAGAGGGCCCGAAGAAGCTTCCCCCCTTTAAAAGGGGAAAAGGCACTAAGACCCCGGGAAAGGGGGACCCGGAAAAAGGGAAAGGGGGTTAAATTAAAGGGGCACCTCCACCTTAAAACCCAAAAAAGGGCTACAGGCCCTTTTAAAACCCGAGAGGGGCCCGGGGCGCCCTAAGGCCGCCCCGGGACCAAAGGCCCCCACATGGGCCGGGGGGGGGGGGGGGGGGGGGTGGGGGGAAAGGGGGGGACCCTGGAGCGCAGGGAAAGGGAAGGGGGGAAGCCGGGACCCGACCCCGGTACCGGCAGGGACCGCCCGGGGGCCCCACGGTGGGCAGCACGAGGGCCCCCAGCCCGGGGGAGGGGCTGCGGGCCCCCCGTGCATGCTCTCCTTTTGGGAAAAAACCCGGTAGGGGGAGGGCAGGGCTCCCTAGTAAAGGGCATAAAGGGACGAGGACAGGTCTCCCCCTATAAAAAAAACAGTATAGTATGAGACAAAGGGTTGTCCTATT
>JAODAL010084492.1:0-10898 GCA_025379985.1 Phyllomedusa bahiana
AAACAGAGGAAATTTTGGGCTACCTAGGAAAAAAAATTGTCCCAGTAAGCAATTCAAACCTTTTTGAGGACGGGCCCCAAAGAAATAAAATTCTCGTAAAAAATACACATGGGGAATTCTCAACCTTATAAAATTGATCTATAAGGGTGATATGTATGTTTATTATACATGTGATTTAATTGACCATATAAACTATACCCTTCCATACATCTATCTATCTTTCAACATCAAATAAGTTCAAAAGAAAAAAAAGCCCAAGAAGTATAGATAAATATATACAATTAGGAGTGCTTATGGTCCTTTTTAGGGGTTAACTCTCAATACAAATAAAAAAAGTGATGATCCAGAATGAGAGGTCAACTCTAAAATGCATCAGTTCTGTTACATTTACATTACATTACATTTGTGTTTTAATAAATATTTATGAAGTTTATTGACGCCTTTGCAACACCTGATATTTATCAGGATGACCATAAGGAGTTGAAATAAGTCTATCCTGAGCTGGGGAAAGGTTGCAGGCTCCTTCATCCCTTTGAGTGAATAACCTGATTTGAAGTGGTACAAGTTCGACCGTAATCTCTCTACAATTTTTGTGTTTTTCTTTGTATTGTACCAATATTAAATCAGTGAAAAATACTACACAACATCCCTGAATCACCCAATTAATTTGGGGAATCAATTTGAATTGGGATTTAAACAGTCCTCCTCATAATGCTGTTCACATTTTGACATCATACGACCAAAATAACACCTTACAAATGATCAACAGTACCTCGCCATTGCGAGGCTTCAAGCAGGAAGCTCTCCGACAAAAGTGGCCACTGAGCTTAGAGTGCAACAGAGTGTCATCAACAGATTGTATCAGAGATCCAGAAAGACTGTTAGAGACACAGAAAGGCAAAGAAGTGGTGGTCCTTTGTCTACAGCACACACTGATGACCACTTCATTGTAAATAATGCCCTGTGGAACCAGGTGATGAATGCCTTACAACTCCAGGCACATTTAAGAGAGGTGAGAGGCACCCAAGTATCAGATCATTCGTAACCATATACATCATTAATGTGGTCTGTGTTCTAGATGACCTGAAAGGGTACATGACCTGGCTGATGCATAGCACTCTTTTTGACATCCCCAGCATTGTTGGCGGCCATAATTTCTGCTCAGAGACAATAGGCTTTCATCACTGAATAGCACTGAGGACCACTGATCCTTCATCCAGCATAGATGCTCTCTTTCCCATGCAAGATGATGATGCCTGTACCTGGTAGTGAGGTCAGGTGTCTATCGCTCAGACTATGCTCATGTAAATGGTAACGAATGGTCTGACGTGACACTTGGGTGCCTCTCATCTTCCTTAAACATGTCTGGAGTTGTATGGCATTCATCATCTGGTTCCACAGGTCATTGTTTACAATGAAGCGGTCATCAGTGTTTGCTGTAGCAAAAGGACATCCACTTCTTTGCCTTTCTGTGACTCTTCCAGTCTCTCTGTATCTCTGTTCTAACCTGCTGATGACACTATGTCATTCTAAGCTCAGTGGCCCCTTCCGTCTGAGAACATCCTGCTTGAAGCCTTGCAATGGCAAGGTACTGTTGATGACTTGTAATGGTATCATGATCCCAAAATGAGAACAGCATGATGAGGAGTACTGTTTAAATACCTGTTAACAACTCCAATAGTATTCTGATGCTTCAGGTCCATTGTATTTGCTCCCTTTGGCAATTCCAGGACAGGGCATTTTAATGCCACAGGCAAATGGCCCCCTCCTTGAGGCCTGAGGCCTTCATTTGTGTACTCCTCAGCTAAGTGGAATGGGAAAAAACACAATTGTGTCATTTTTTTGGGGAGGTGCGGTATTAATGATATGAGATCTTTATTCTACAGGTCATTATGATTCCAATTATTATTTTTTTCATTTGCTTTTCTGAGGCCAATAACTTTTATTTTTTTTCCATCAATGGACCTGTGCGAGGGCTTGAATTTTGCGGACTGAAGTGTGCTTTTAATTGGTACCATTTTTGAACGCCCCTTTGATCACTTTGTATTCCAATTTTTGGGTAGTCAAAGCAACAACAACAAAAAAATTGAAACCCCGGGTAATTTTTCTTAGGCCCTTTTCATTAAAAAAAGGTAAAAAATTTCACATTTTTTTAAGATTTTTCAGAAAAAAAAAAATTATTATTTTTTTTAATTTTTTTTTCCTTTTTTGAAAATTTGGAAAAGATGTTTGAACTTTTTTTTTACTTGTGAATTTTACCCAATACAGATCTCCCTTGGCGAGTAGATAGGGGAGTAAATAGCAAGCCAAAAACTTTTTTACCCCGGCTTAAACTGAATTAAGCACCTTTTCTGCTTCCGGGGGAGCCAATTGGAGATTGGGGGCCCCCGCCCCCTCCTAATAACGCTTATTGTTGTCCAACTCACACAATATTTTTAACCCCCTCGTATCTGAGTTACTCCAATGGCTTTTGAAGGCAGGTGCCAGCTGTAACTAACAGCCTACACCCTCTGTATATGGAGCAGGTTCTGTTACTTAACCTACTAAATAATTGCACCCCTTTAAAGAAACACAGAGATAGGCACCCTAGGTCAACCCTGGCCCTGTCACTTGAAATAAATATTCTTGATAATACTGCCGACTTGCAGTGGTAATAACAGCCAAAAAAAAAAAAGTAGGAAAGGGCATATACCCCAAAAAAAAAAGCAAATAGCCCCTTAACTTATGCTTTTTCAGACCTTAAACAGGCCTTGTTCCAGCATAAACCCAACGTTAACTAATCTGAATTTTGAAACATTTTAAACGTTAAGGAACTATTTCACTATATTTTATTAGATTTTTTAATAATGTGAATAAAGGATTATTTTTTTTGGGGGGATATATGCTGATATCTACTTATCTTTTAGGCTCCCTGTTGGGTAGAGAAAAGTTCTCAGCAGTCATCTCATTTCATCCTCATAGGTAGAATTACATGAGAAATAACATCCATCCTTTACAGCTGGAGGTGGATAACACAGAATCAGCCACTGACAATAGGTCATGAACAAAGCTTACCCTCTTCTCCTTTCTGCACAGTGACTTCTGCAGAGGTTACAGAGCATTCCCACAATAGTCCCCCACAACCCATAGTCCACTCCAAACTTTTTTTTTTTATGTCCTTTTGGGCACTGGAAACATACAGGGTATGGAAAAATTCAAACAGCCATTGGAAATCAAAAAAGTTAAATTTTTTGCCTTTAATGTACACTCTCATCCCATTTTGAAAAAAAAAAAAACAGAAATGTAAAATTTTTGCAATTTAATTAAACTGAAAAACTGAAATACACATGGTCTAAGTATTTAACACTTTGCTGTACACTCTATTTAAATCACAGCGTCTATTTCCTTCTGATCCCCTTTAGTGGTTTACCCTCATTGAATCCAGCTGTGTTTAAATTTTAAAATGATTGACTTATTAGGAAAGGCACAACCTGTCTATATAAGACCCAACTCACTTTTCATGCGAGCACATGAAATCATGAGGCTAAACAACTGCCCAAGGAGCACAGGATGAGTGCAAGGCAAACTGGGCCCAAAGGGACAAAAAAAATTTGCAGCACCAAGGTTCCAAGAGCACATGTCCTCCATAACCCTTAAAGGAAAAATTTTGGGGACGACCACAACTCTTCCTCAACCGGGGGTGTTCACCAAAAATAACCAATGTGGGGGAAAGCTTTGGTGATAGAGGTAAAGAAGAACCCAAGATCCCTGTGGCTGAGCCCAGAGATGCAGAAGGAGTGGGGGAAAAGTTTTACAAAGCACTTTTCACTTTCACCCTCCACAGTCCCGGGCTTTTTGCAGAGTTTGCCAATGAAGCCCTCCTCAGTGCAAGAATAAAAACCGCATACATTTGCAAAAAAACCATAAGGGCCCCAAACTAGAAAATAAGATTCCGGTCGAAGAATGAAAAAACTTTTTAAGTGTTTAAATTCTAAGCATATGTTGGAGAAAACCAGGGGACGTTCTCACCCCCCCAAAACAATCCCAAAGTGAAACATGGTAGTGGCAGCATCTGCAAGAGGGTTTTTCAGCTGCAGGGGGAAAGGATGACGGTTTTCAATTGAAGGAAAATGAATGCGGCCAAGAACAAATTTAACCTGGATAAAAACCTTTTCCAAGTGCCTGGGCCTCAACGGGGCCAAAGATTCCTCTTTCCCAAAAAGACATTTACCCTAAGCACACAGCAAAAAATTTCAAAAACAGTTCAAACAACTCTGTACCATTCTTGACTGGCCCCGCCAACCCTGACCAAACCAAATGCATCATGATAACTTTAAAATTGCTGTCCACCAATGTTCACCATCCAACCTGAGGGAACTGGAGAGGAATGGCAGAGGATCCCCAAACCCAGTGTGAAAAACTTGTTGCATCATTCCAAAGAAGACTCATGGTTGTACTAGCTCAAAAGGGTTCTTCTATTCAATACTGAGCAAAGAGTCTGAATACTTATGACCATGTGATATTTTAGTTTTTCTTGTTTAATAAACTTCCAAAAATATCTACATTTCAGTTTTTTCCTTTCAAGAAGACGTGCAGAGTGTACATTAATGAGCAAAAAAAATATACTTTTTTGATCTTACCAAATGGCTGCAATGAAACAAAGAGTGGAAAATTTAAAGGGGTCTGAATACTTCCCATACCAACTATAACTCTGATCTTCTGCTAAATGAGCAGAGTAGCAGCTCAGACATGGTGGCTACCCCCATAATTATATGCAGAAAAAAAAATTGCAAGAAATCTGCTAGAAGAAGATAAAATAGATTGTTCTAGATTGTTCTAGTTAGAAAAAAAAGTCCAGGTAATACACTGGGAGTAGGAATGTATTAAAAAACAAAGGTTGTTGTAACAGAAAAACAAATAGAATTGAAAAAAAGCAATAAGGGTTTTTTAAGCGTGTCTAAAATTAATTAAAAATAAGCTTTAATCAAGATCGCATTTAGGAATACAATTTTCGACTGGCATGTGGTAGAATATGTATGAAATGCCTCAAAATTAAAATGTACTTGTAGAATTCTGGACTGTTTTATATCATAATGTATCTTTATAACAGCGGGATGTTGTTTCAAATCCTTTTTTCGCTTCCCATAACCATGGAACTAAATTATAGCATTTGGATCATCTAAAACAAATATACAGGGGATTTTAGGAGCTGAACTTAATAGTAAATTCTTGAATTTTTTTTTGTTTCCTTTAAAAATTTACGCCGATCATAGAAATGATAAAATATCATTAAAAATACCTAATTATTATTTTAACTCCGTAGGACCCCGCGGATTTTTTTCTCTGCTGCTCCCTGAAGAATTCCTTGAGCCAACTTCTTATCACAACCGGGATCAGAGAAAGAAATATGGTATTAACAAAGGAGACTTTACTTTTCATAAGGTTTTCCAAGTGACCTGATCAGGGATCAGGGGAGACTGTCTACAGTCAACCTTCGGGATTGTAATCTGCTATCTGTTCAGTATTTATTGTAAAGGAATATGCTCATATGTAGAGATGGGCGAATTTTTTTTCTAAGAAGGGGAAATTCGTTTGAATTTCAGGGAAAACCATTCTGAACGGTCAAAGTTTGGGGATTCGGGGGAACGGGGTTTTTGTTGTAAAATCTGCTCAAAGGCCCCTTTCGGGCAAAGAAGTCTGGGAGGGAAAACGGGGGCCCAATACATGTTGGGTAAACTAAACCCGGATTCTTGATTCCAACGCATTTAACCGGCGCACTGGAGTTTTTCCACTCCCCCTCCTTTGGGAAGGTGCTGCCGCGTCCCCTTTATAACCATACTTAAAGAATCACTTTTTACAAGCGTTTTGGGGGGTTAAAGCTTGCCAGGCTCTCCTTAGTTTTAATTCGATTTTGTGGGTATTAATGAAGTCCGTGGCCAATTGCTGAATTTCATTTTTTAAACTACTCTCAGTTCTTTTGCAATGAATACCAAGGGTTATCTTAGCCTGTTCCCGTTTATTTATTAAAGAAACACGTTTTTTCGACCAAAAACCACTTAATTTTGGGTTTTCTCATTTTTTTTTGTGCAATTTAACCAAGGGTTAATTAACTTGCTTCTGTTGTGGCACTAAAAGAACGTTCTTTTTTATCCCAAAAAAAGAAATTTTGCCTGCAGCTAATTCATAACCGAAGGTTTTAAATTACAAGTTTTTTTGTTGTTGAGTTTCCGTAAAATCACGACGTTTTAAAAAAGCACAAAGCTGGTAAAAGTTGGGGCACATTTCTTTTTCGCAAATTTTAAAATCCAAGGGGTTTAAATAAGTTTTTTTTGCATTTTTAAATTAGTAAAAAAACTTTTTTTCTCACCCAAAGGGAAAAAATTCGTAAACATAAAATTTATAACCGAAGGTTTTAAAAAAAAACCTGTTTGTTTCTTTTATATTCAGTAAAAAAACACAAGTTTTTTAAAAACAAAATACAAGTTTAAATTTTTCCCCGCCCCAATTTGTGCCAAATTCAATTTTTTTAACCAAGGGTTTCCCAAGCTTGTTAAATTGGGGGTTTTTTGGAGTCAAAAACAGGGTGTGTATTTATCTTACCCGTATCTTCAACAAACCAGAGTCTGTACATTTAGAAAAAAACATAAAAGTCACACCAAAGGTGGCAAGCTCTTTAAACCCCGAGTGCAGTGGCCCCAAACATTCCGGGGCAGGCCCAATTTGCAGCCAGCAAGGGGACGTCACAGAGGGGGCATTTTGGTGAGGCCACAACCCGGTGTCATCCACGGGCCTTTTGTTTTGTTTTCCATAATAGGGTTCTTTAAATTTTTTGCCCAGGTCATCCACTTCCTCCCCCGATGATAACTGAAAAACCCCACCAAGAGTCGGGGGAACGTCCAGACCAACCCCTTTTGTTGGCCCAATTTGGGCCCCCCAAACAGGTTTACGGCCCCACCCTTTTCCCCCAACCCGCCTCTGTCCCATCCGGTTCCCCCCCCAAAAAATCTACTATGTGGGCTGGGTCCAGCGCCACTATATAGCGAGGATGAACCCAAAAAGAAGGGGGGCAGTTTGCAGCTACTTGGCAGCGAAGAAATGGGCCAATATCCCCTGCTTCTTGCAGTAGGCGGCAAGTATAGATGTGTAGAGTGGCATGGAGGTCATGTTGTGAGGGGTCAGCCTCTGCATACCAAGACCGGTTGATGAAAACCAGCAGTGACGATGAAACACAAATCGATGATGATGTAGCCGACCGCACTTGGGAGCCGGGTGAAACAAGGGCTTCATCTTCGTCAGGAGAAGAGGGCGTCAGCTTGCGCGTCAGGCAGTGGTGCAGCCAGCAAGTGGGTTGTGTGGCTGTGAGTCAGCAAGGTGCAGCAGTGTGAGGTCAGGAGCCAACGACCACGGGGTAGAAAAACCCGCTTCTCAGGCCCAAGAAAGTAGCGGCACGGGGGCTCAGCGAGGCAGCGGCGGTAGAAATCACTCAGTGTGGAGCGTTTGCGCGTAAAATCAGCTACTCGGCCGGCGTGTGGCCCCCATTCTTTGGGTAAGACACCGGAGGAGCCGAATAATGGGTATATGTAGAATCTGCGGGCAGAAAGTGAAGCGTGGCCGGGGAGCTAACGTTGGTACCCCACGGACCTGCGTCAACACATGCAGCGCCCACCACCGTGGCCATGGAGAAAAGTGGCTCAATATGGTGGTCCATCCTGCCGCCGCAGCAACAGCAGCAGCGCGGCCAAGTTGAAACGCATGCCATTGCAGCCAGTCAAGGCTCCACCACCTCTGCAGAAGGGAACTGTTTCTCTTTGCCATCATCTCCTGGTCCAGATGCTCCTGCTTCTCGCTACTCATGGCGCCAGCAGTCGTTCAACGAGGCGATTGCAAAGAAAACAACAGTATGCGTCCAACATCCTAAGGTGCAGAAGCTGACCGTGCTCCTGTCCAATTTGTTGGAAACTGCAGCCCTCCCTTTCCAAATGGTGGACTCCTGCAAACCCTTCAGAGAACTAATGACTTGTGCCGAGCCGGGGATGGGGAGTTCCAAGCCGTAATTTTTTTCCAAAAAGACAATACCAGCACTTTATAAATATGTAGAACAGAAAGGGGGGCCCGTCCTTGAGCTTTTCGGTTTGTTCCAAGTGCACGGGAGTGCGGACGTCTGGAGCTGTAACTACGGTCAGGGCCAGTACATGTCCTTTAACGGCCCACTGGGCAATTGTACTTTCCCGGCCCAGGCACACCAACAACTTGGACAGGAGACGCCGCTTTCCTCCTCCTCGTTGTTTAAATGCGCTCCTGCCCAATGTCCGCCTCCTCCCCTCCTCCACCACCACCAACATCTCAGCCTCCACAAGTACTGCCCATCATACCACATGTGTAGGGCACAGCGGTGTCACGCAGTTCTACACCTGGCTTGCCTCGGCGAACGAATTACACAGGGAGGAACTGCTCAGCTCATGCAGCAAGAAATCGATGTGTGGCTTTCCTCCGCACCAACTGCAAATCAGAACCAAGGTGACGGACAATGGAGGAACATGGTGTCCGTGCTGCACCGAGGAGGTGGCGCCGTGTTCAATCTGGTTTGTGAAAAGGTTCCTGAAGTCTCCCACCGATCTTCAGAGATTTTGAAAATGGCCAGGAAACTGTGCATGCACTTCATCCATCCTACAAAGCCAGGAACACCCTCCTCAAGTTGCAGCGGCAGAACGGCCTCCCCCAACACACTCGATATGCAATGTTTCCCACCCGTTGGAATTCCAGCCTGCACATGGTTGGACCGACTGTATGAACAGAAAAGGCCTTTAACGATTTTTTGATGATTCCAGGCGGACAGGAGTACTCCCCTGTGTAACTGTGATTTTCAGCCAGTGCCCGCTCATGCGTGACACCTGCCCCTTTGCTGAGGGGCCCTCGAGGAGGCCACGTTATTTGTCAGTCACCAGGACTACGGATGAATAAATCATTTTCCACTGCTTCATGTCCTGGAACAAAGGTGCTAAAAATTCTGTTGGCAGGGGACTGGAGAGTGGCGATACATCTCGCGGCCACTTATCCGGGGGGACTGAACTGGAGGAGGAGGAAGACATTGGAGCAGAAGCAGTCTTGTCTACCCAGGTGACAAGAGAGGAGGAGCAGGAGCAGCTGGAGGAGGTAGATGGAGATGAGGAAGACGAGGCAGATGACCCGCAAGCACCGTGCCAGTATACGTGGAGATGGAGACAGGAGCCCCTCGGAGTCAAATTGTGCAGAGGGCCCGCAGCATGCTGATTTGCTGGATAGTGACAGCCGAATAGTCACCATCCGGACAGAGGGTACTTCTGGCTCTCCACCCTATTGGAACCCTCCCTAACCCGGGCCAAAAAAGGGGGCCTTTTTTTCCCCGCTGCTGAGAGGGAGGACCAAAAATCCCAAAAACAAAAGGGAAATCCCCCGTAGGTCATTTTGGCCCCCTGGCCCTTTTGTTGGGGATTGCCCTTTCCCCTGACAGGGCTGAAAAGGGGGGGTTTTTTTAAAAGCCCCAACCCACTACTTCCGCGGCGGGGGGGGGGAAGGTGGGGGGGGAGGGGGGGGGGGAAACAAATACCGCCCCAAAAGCAGGGGAAAAACCCAAGTCTGGAGGGCACTGATACAGCTTTCCCCCCAACCCCCCCCTATTTAAGGGGGGGCATTTTGGGCCCGCGCAGCAGGACCCCGGAAACAGCCTTGGAAAAAAAAAACAAGGGGGTGGCCTACCCTTTGGGCAGCACTCTGCCACCCCAGGTAAAAGATCCCCTGGAATACTGGGCAGCCCCCAAAATGGATGTTTGGCCCCCAAAATTTTTCCCGAGTTTTCAGTGGGAACGTCCTGCCCGGGGCCCGTAAAGGGGGCATCAGATTGGGGGGTTTTATGCGGCGGGGGGCCCCGTTACCCCCCCCTTGGCCCCGGGAAATGGGGGAACGGAAATGACCTTTGCAAGATGAATTAGGGGGATCTCCCCGGATTTCCCACCCCCAATGCCTCAGGCCTCAGTTTACATCAGCTGTACGCCTCACCAAAACTTTTTAAAATGAGTCTGGATTCAAACTACCCTTCCCAGCCCCCTATTTTTGATGCCGCCACACGTCTGAAAGCATACATCTGCCCGACGTTTTTCCCCCCACCCGCCCACCAACCATCTTTTTCCGGGACTGGTATTGGCCCCCCCCCCTTTCCCCAAACCCCGTCTTGTGCCAAATCTGTGGCCTATACCTGTTTTTGCCACCTTTTAGAATGTCATTATTTCCATTGTCTGACCCCCATGCTGCTGCCGTGGGCCTACCACGTGTCCCAAAGTTTTCCCCCTCTTTCTAGCGTTTTTCTCCTGGGCCCTCAACCCACCCCACTCTGTCTTTGTGCCACCTTTGGGCCCCCTTGTTTTTTGCCACCTCCGGAATGTCAAGTGCCACGTCTCCCCCTCAAAGCTGCCCGTTGTTTGCTCCCCCGTAACCATCCACACCCTTTTCAATTTGTGCCACTTGTGGGGGTAAATCCTGTTTTTGCCCACCTCCCGAATGTCATTGGCCCCTGGGCTGCCTCTTTCGGTGTGTGGCTGCTGCCCTGACCTACACTCTGGGTTTTTTTTGGGGCCCCTCTGTGGCCCCACTCCGGTTTTTCCACATCCATAAAAACATTGTGGGCCCCTGTCTGACCTCAAACTGTGCTGCGGGGCTGTGCCCCTAACCTACCCCACGTGTCAATTTTGCCAAATCTGTGGCCCCACCCTTTTTTGTTTTTTTCCCCCTTTCCCGAATGTCCCTTGTCCATTTTCTGACCTCATGCTGCTGCTGTGGCTGCGCGTGACCTACACACTGGTCCCTTGTGCCCCCCATTGAAACCCCATCTTTGACCCTGCCCTCACCTCCACTTCCCCTTGTCATTGTGCCACTCTGTGGCCAAA
>JAODAL010084493.1:0-10897 GCA_025379985.1 Phyllomedusa bahiana
AGTTTCCCAAACACCTGTTTTTCACCTATAAAAACCCGATGATTTCGTGTGATATTAGGGCCCCATAGACTATGATCATTTATCCGGGGGGCAAAGATATGAAAAAACCCCCCCCGGGAAAAGGGGGTGGGCAAATTTTAAAATTTTTTCAGGTTTTTTTTTAAAAATTTTTCATAAAATGAAAAATTGGGGAGTGTGGAGATGCAAGGGTTTTAATATATCCAAATGTTTAAACTATTATGACAATTTTGCTAAAAAGTACCTCATAATTTTGTAACTTTAAATTTTACGTACTACCTAATAAAGACATTTTTAAAAAGATACGTTGTAATTTTAACCCCTTTTCCCTTTTGAATTAGGTACAGGAAAAAGTATATATTTTGGGGTTAAAAAGACGGTTTCCTCGGAGTTTTACACACCACAAAAAAAACGCCCTTAAAATTTAACCCTGGAAAGTAAATTTCGCCAAAGAATTTAGCTGCACAAATAGTAGCTTTTTAGCGTGTTTCAATGGGGTGTTTTTTTTACGCCACACAACAAGAGATACAGTTGTAATTAACCCCTTTGGCCCCCTTTTTTTGAATTAAGGGTACAGGAAAAAAAGTATTATTTTTTGGGGTTGAAAAAAAACGGTTTATTTTTGCAGCCCCCCAACACCAGCTAAAAACCCACCTTAAAATTAAAACCCCCGGATGTTAAATTGCGCAAAGAATTGAGTCCCCCCAAACTAGTAGCTTTTTAAACGTGTTTTCAATTTTCGTTGGGTTTTCTACGCCACACAAAAGAAAATACAGTTTAATTAACCCTTTTCTTGTGAATTTTGGCTACAAAAAAAAATGGGAAATATTTTGGCGTTGAAAAAGAAGGTTTATTTTTTTCCCGCACACCAGCAAAACAAAAAGCTTTAAATTTAACCCCCGGATTTTAAATTTTGGCCAAAGAAAATTTAGCCCCCACAAAACTAGTAGGGTTTTTAGCGTGTTACAATTGGGGTGTTTTTTAACAACACAACAAGGATACCCGTTTTTAATTAACCTTTGCTTTTGAATTAGGTTTCAGGAAAAAAAGAAAATATTTTGGCGTTGAAAAAAAAACGGTTTATTTTTGGGCACACAACAGCAAAAACAACGCTTAAATTTAAACCCCTTGGGTGTAAAAAGCGCCAAATAAAAAAAGCCGCACAAAATATAACTTTGGAGCTGTTAAAATTTCGTGTTTTCTACCCACACAAAAAAGAGATTTGAGTTTTTAATTAACCCTTTGCTTTTGAATTAACCCACAGGAAAAAATGGGATATTTTTTTGGGGTTGAAAAAGACGGTTTTTTTTTGTGGGGCAAAAAACAGCAAAACAACGCTTAATTAACCCCTGAAAATGTAAATTGCGCTAAAAAATTAAAGCCCCAAAAAAAAACTAGTAGTTTTTGGTAGCGGTTAAATTGCGTGTTTTCTGCGCCAAAACAACAAGAATACAGTTGTATCCCCTTTTTGGTGGCTAAAAACACGAAAATTGAAACACGCTACAAAGCTACTAGTTAAAATTTCGTTTTTTCAATCCCACACAACAAGAGATACAGTTGTGGGGGATTTCCGGGGGGTGGAGTACCGGGGGGGGGGGGGGGGGGGGGAAACCCCGGGGCCCCGGCTTTTTTAGAGGGCTCCCGGGGGCCCCGGTGTCTGGTAAAGGCACCGGGGGCCCTAAAATTTTCTGCCCGTGTGACACCCGGGGGAGCTGTGGAAGAAGGACTTGACAACCGGGCACCCGGGGAGGGACCCGCAACTTCAAGCCCGGGGAACCCAGGAGCAAATTGGGGCCCTCCCCCGGGCCCTTTCCCGTGCCCCAGGGGGCTGCCATCTTGCCTCTATGGCGCCAAAAAATTACCCCCCGCGGCGCGACAGGAAAATACTGTGGGACGCAGGCCGCGCATCAGCAAGTGCCCTACCGGGTTTCCAAAAGGAAAAAGCCCCTTTTCAACCCCCCTAACCCCCCGACAAGGACCGCGGGGGGTTTGCCTCCCCCATCCCCCGGGCGCTGAGATTTGCTTCTCAGAGCCCCGTGGTCGCTGCAAAAACGTCCAGGGGGATTTCCCCCCACTGCCTGAGGGGGGAAAGAAAAGGGGGACGAGACACGCAGCTCCTAGGGGGCAAGACAAATGGGGGGATTGCAGGGGGGGACACAGGAGGGGTTACTGGAGGGTTTGAAAAAGAGCAGCCCAGTAGGTAAACCCCCCTCCCAGGGTTTCCGGCCCCCTCCCCCCCCGCCCCCCCCCCCCCCCCACTGTCACCAGGGGGAAACGGTGGCCACACTGGGGCCGGGAAACGGGATAGCTCCCAAGGCGCCTAGTGGGGTTGAGCCCCTTTCCTTTAACAGAGCCTCATCAAGCTCACACGGGGTGCCTCTCACTTTAATATTGAGTCCCCATAAAGATACCCCGAAATTCTTCAGAGGGGACCCCCCCGGCAGTAAAACTTCCCATCCCCACAGAGTGAGAAACTTCAAAATTTTGATTCTGACTCTGAACCCTCTCCCGGGAAACTTCCCAAAAGAAAGACTTGCAATACCCTGGCCCCAAAAAAAGATCTGTTTGGGGGGGGAAAACATTTGAGTTTTAAAAACCCTTAAGCTGTTGGGGGTTTGTTGTCCCCCCCCCCCCCTTTGGGTTTGGGCCTTGAGGAAGGGTGCGGACCCACAGAGACACTGCGAGGGTTAAATTCTCCCCTCCCAAATTTCCCAAGGTCGGCCCCGGGGTTTAAACCACTGGGGGACCCTGGAGCCCCCGGGACTGATTGTCTTACCTTTATCCTTGCTGGTGAAATTGCTTTGCTGTGGCCCTTGAATTGAAAACCCTCGAAATTTTTTTTCTAGCTGGGTGTTTTGAAGTTTCCAAAACCCCTCCCGGGCCCCTTTAATTTGAGGGTAGTTAGAGGTGCTCTCCCAACTTTATTGATATGTGATTCAAAATTACTCTCCCTGCCCTCTCCCGAAACACCCCATAAAGTATTTCCCCCACTCCCCCAAATCCCTCTGTAACGGGGGGAGGGACAAATATCTTAAAACCAAAACCCAACCAAAGAGGAATACACCCCAACACACGTTCTCGCCCCAGGAAAACACCCTTCGTCCAAAGGCTCAAAGGGGCCCATCTAGCCAAGTCAAAAGGACCCCCCAAAAAAAACTCCAAAAAAAAAAGGCCCTAAATATGGCCCCAAGGCCCTCTCCAGGGGGGATGGAAGACCCTGCTTCTCCTGGACCAATCTTAGGAGATACGAGTTCCCCCACCCAAAACATCCCCAAATCTAGTCCGACGGGGCCCCCCCACGGGAAATGAGCCTTTAAACCCCTTTTGCCGCCATAGCCCAAGGGGTCCCCCAGATTGATGATCCCCATGAGGATAAGCGTTTTGGGAGGTCTTGCATACTTCGATTAACTCTGCTTTAACAATGATTACACCCCAATACGCAGAAAATAGTGGGGCTTGAGCACAAGGTGACATCTTGTAAATTTTTCCCCAAAATTCTTTTGGGGAAACCCAAATCTCTTGCGCGGCCCTGGGGAAAAATGAGGCGATTTAAGGGGACCGGATCGATGATCTGGAAAAATGCAGCAGGAGGAAAATCCCGTTTTGTGGGGTTTTCCGAATCCTCACAGGTGATCCCTGTTTACCTTCCTCACAGAAAAATTTTTAAAAAAGCCTTAGAAACCCAAACTTTTTCCCCACAGACAGGTATGTCATTAAAAGAGTCATGGGCTGGGACCTCAGGGGGACAGGAGGGGGAGGGGGAATGCGAGCCCCCAACGCCCGGTAAATAGCTAAATACCTAAATTGGGGAAATTTAAAGGACCCGGGTCTGAGGGCTTATGGGAGGCGTGAACTCTTTTTTGAGGGGGCCAATCAAACTCCTGTTTTTCCCAAAGATTTCTCTGAAAAGTGTGGCCCAAAAAAGAAAGCTGTTACCCCAGTTGAAAGGCATCTCCATGGGCGGGGCCGATATTTTTTCCCCCCTGTCCCCCAAAAAGCTAAAAGTCCCAGGTGGGGGGAAAGGCAGTTGATTTTTGAAACCCCCCCAAGCTAGGCGTCATTTCCGCTTTGGGAGGGGGTTATTAAAAAGGTCTTTATAAATTTAGGGAGAAAAAAGGGAAATTTTGGGAAATTTTATTGTTTCCATGCTGGTTGCTGCAGCCCCGAACGACCAGACTGGGGCCCCTGGTCAAGTTTAAAGGCCCGGGAATTTGGGTCCCAAATTTTTAATATTGTTATTTTTTATTAATATTGCTGACGATTGTATGTGCCCGGGTTTCCGGGCCTGGCCCCTACAATGGGGATGGCTTTACAAAGGGTTGGGGCCCCTCCCTGACCCCGGAGGGCCCCAAACGGGCCCCAGGAAGTTGCCCTGCCCCCTTCCTCGCTGGGACAAGGGGGGCCAATGGTAATTGAAAGAAAAACACATCTTACGGGGGCCCTGAATGGTTAACATGACGGGTAGGGTAGTGGAGGGGTCATCTCGGAGGGGGGACCAATCAGGCGGGAAAACTGGGAATTTTGGGGAAAGGGACTCAACCCTCCTATTAAAAGGAAAAAGGTGAGGTGCATTTGAAACGGTTCAAAACCTGATATAATTTTTTTTTGAAAAAACCCCCCCTGGGGGAAAGGGTTAAAAAGGGTGGGTCTGCGGGCCCCCGGGTTGGAGCCCCTGCCACATGGCCCCAACCCTATTTTCCAAATCAAGAGGGGGGGCCCAATTTTTTTCGAAAGGGATTTGGTTTTCTAATAGAGGAAGAGGTAAAAGATAAGGAGGCAGATTTTTTTTTGGGCTAAAAAAATCGTAAAAGGGTCCCTCTTTAAAACACGGAAATTATACCCCCCTAATCACCCAAACCCCACAAAATTTTCTTGGGTAAAACAAAACCCTCTTTCCTAGATCCAGGGCAGACACGAACGTAATCTTGGGGGGGGAAATTTCAACCCAACTCAAGTCCTTCTCTAGATTGTTCGGAAATTAAAAAACCCGCCATCCCCAGGGGCCCCCTAGGGGACATACTGAGCCTGACAGACGCCCAAGGGCGCTTTGTATCCCGGGCCCCCCCCAAAATTTAAGGGGGCAAAAAAAGTTCACATCCCTACTCCCGCGGTCCCCAAAAAAGTTTAAACCGAAAAATAATTTTTTTCCTTTTTTCCCTGAAAACTGTAAAAAGGGGTCCTTGGACCCCCTTTAAAGGTCCATCCCCTTTTGTATCTCTGCCCCAATGCCCCAGACCCCGTGTGATCTCGCGCTAAACCCACCACAAGCCAAAAGCAGATTTTTTGGCCCGTTTCCCCGGGGAAATATTTGCTCCCAATCTGAGGACTTCAAGCCCTTCCTGCAAATCCACGGGAACAAACTACGTGGATAAATAATCTAGCCCCCAAAAAGGGAATGCTCCTTTGTTCGGGCGGCTGCGAAGGGGGTAATGAGGGGTCAATCTTTTAATTATGTTGCGGGCAGAAGAAGAAGGCTCAAAAAAATTTTTGAAAAATTGCAGAAAACCCTTTGGGTTGTCCCCCCAAAAAAAGGGAATTTGGGCCCCGACCCCCTCCCCCCGGACGCCCCCAAAAAATGGTTTCAAAGAAGCCAAAGCAGTCCGGGAAACTTTTTGTAAAAAAATTTAGGCAAATTTGGTTGGTTAAGCTTAATCAGAATAGATATTTGGGGGGGGCAAATTTTCGAGATAGTGGGAAATGCGGGCGCATTTTGGTTGGGCCCAACATACCCGGTTAAACCGGTGCTATTTTAAAGGGGACACGACCTCCCGGCCCGCAATATCCCGGCACCGGAAGAAATCCCCAAGGGTAATTCGTGGATTTTTTTTAAGATCTCTATTGAGCACCAAACCCCTGACCTGGGTCAGATAAATTCATTCCCGGATGCTACATCTTTTCCCGGGGGGCTTACGAAAACAGCCCAGGCCCCTTTTTGGGTAGCCCAAATCACAAAGAGGGGGTGAGGGAAAACCAATAACATCCTTGCCCCAATAAGAAATCACCCGGGGGGGAAGGATGGCTTGGTTGTGAATTTTACAACTCCCTTTTGGTTTAAATGACGCCAACATTTTTTGGTTTTATAACCCCCCAAAAATTAAAAAAGGTCAGGGAGCAATGGAACTTTTTTTCGGAAATTTTTTTTCCACGATCCCTTTCTCCCCAAAAACCCGGGGAAGGATCCCTCAGGTTAAAAATTAACCCCCCAATAGCGCCCACTCAAGTTGATTTTCAAGCTTTAACCAAAATCTTGGCGACTGCCTCCAGAAATTTTCTCCCCCGAAAAGCAAAATCCGGCCCCAGAGGGGGGTTTGTACAGGGGCGTCAAGCAGTTTTTAAAAATTAGAATCCCCGGGGGTGGGGGGGACGGTGAGGGCCTCCCCGGGGCCTTCTTCGGAAAGTCTTGATGATTTTTTAAGCCCCCAGATGCCGAAAAGGCTTTTACAAGGTCTGTGGCCCTTCCCGTCTGCTACCTTGCCCAAGAAGAAATTTCGGCCCTTTTTCTTTCGAGATTTTTATTTTTTACATCCCGGAAAGGCCCCGTCCCTTTTAAACTTCTAATTAATGGAAATTTCAACCCCTCCCCTAGACATGTTTAGGGGGTACTAGACAGGGTTTTTCCCTATCCCATTTCCCCTTTTATCTCGCACTTGATCCGCTATTGTACTACCCAAAAAACCAAATTCGGCCACGGATGGGTTTTTGGCCCGATTCCCCATCTTGGATATAGTGGCCTTTTTCGGACGATGTGATGATTTAAATTTTTTAAAAAAAAACCCCCACCAACCTGCAGGGGGGGGCTGTGGGGGGGTTGGCGGAGATGGGGCCCCCCCTTTCGGGTTTATGTTAAAAAAGGACAAAAAAAGGGAAAGGACCATGATGCCAAAGGGGACCCCCCGAAACCACATGGACCACACTTTCCCGTTTTAAATTTGGTGTACAGCAAAAATACCCTATTTGGGGGTATCAATATCAAGGCCCCCACCAAACTATATAAAAAATAACATCACACCCTATATTAAACCCCCTTGGAAACGGGCCCACAAAGCGTGGGGGAACTAAAACCTTTGTCCCAGGGGGGGGGGCAGGGAAAAAAAAAAAGGGGGGCCCCAAATTGGTAAAATTCCCCAACTACCCATATCCCTGGGAGTCCCTTCCACTTTTTATAAAGGCCCTAAAAGGTTGGGGGATACGCATGAATGCGCTCTTCCCCCGATTTTTTCTGGGGCAGTAAAAACCTCGGATTCCGGGAAATTTTGCAGCAGCCCCCAAGGGGAAACGGGGGTATTTAAATTTCCGAAAATTCGGGGCATACAATGTTTGGCCCCCGCTGATTCCAAAGGCAACCGAAATTTGGTTGCAAAATACTTAGTATACACAGCACCAAGACAGAACAAAGTTTCTAGGGAGGATCTCATAGCAAATTTTATGCCAAACCCGCCCCCCGCCATCAAATTCCCCGAACAGGGTTAAAGCCCCTTCCACTGTATTTTCAAAAATGGGGGGGCTGGCCCGAAAATGAGGACGGGTCCCCTTTGGGGCCCCCATCCCCATCCTCCTTTTGCTTGTAAATTAATAGGGAATCCAGATTTCCCGAAGGGAACTCCACAAAAGGGACTTCCCCCAGGTGGGGGAAAGGGGGAATCCTGTCGGTGTTAAAGATTTTAAAAGATTTCAAAAAAAGATAGGGCTTACCCAAATTTTAGGAACTAAGAACTAAATTCCCCCGGGGGCCCGCGGGTTTCCTTCTTTCCCCTATTTATGTGCCCGCAGCTACCCCTAACGCTGATTTCCACACTTCACGCGGAGAGAAGGGAAACCTTCAAAAAAAGTAGGCTCTTGCCCAAGAAAACAAAAAGGGAAAAGGGGGTGATTACCCCCACTACAAAGCTTTTTCATATACCCTTAGACTTTTCAGGCCCCCACTATGGCCCCTTGCGAAAAAGGGGGGGAGATGTACCCGTCTGGAAAGGGCAACCCCGCCTACTTCCCCGCGTTGACCAACATCAAATTCTTACCCCTCAAAATAGGTACTGGGAGATGCCCTCCAGTTTAACCCCAAAGGGCCCTACATTACCCCAGTCAGGGGTTTCCGCATGGGCATTTTTGAGAGCAACAGAGCTTTCCCATGGGCGTTCAGGGGAAACGGATATTTCCACTGCTTGTGGGGGCTGGCCCGGTGATCCAAAATTTTTGGGACCCCAGTGAAAGACCCTTTACCCAAGGGGCCCCCACTTGATTAACTATTTTCCCAAACAACCCCTTTGGGGCCCCTATTTGGCCATGTAGATAAAAAGATGAAAACCTTTTGAAAAAGGGAAGGCCCGGGAAAATTATTATAATGATCTCAGGGGGGCATCCCAAAAACCCTCTTGAAAACCCTGGAAAACATGAGTCAGCGCCTCCTTTTAAGGGTTTCTTGGAGAAATTAAACTTACAAACTGAAAAAGGATTGGGGGGAAAGGGCCCCAATAAGGGAAAGGGGACCCTTTTCCAAAAATTTTTTTAAGTTTGGGGCAGTTTTTTCCCTCCTCCCCCAGAGAATACGAGAAGCCATCCCAAAAAATGCTTTAGCCCTTTTCCCCATGGTTCCAAGAGCAGATATTGATTGGGGAGGCTCCAATTAAGGGATTCCCCCAAAATTTGGTATTCCAAGGGAAAGGGAATCATGGATTAGGGAATTTTACAATATTTTCTTGGCCCACCAAGGTGGCCCCGGCCCCCCCCCGAAAAGGATAAAATTTAGGGACCAATGAGGGGGCCCGCATAATTAACCCCTACTAAAAAAAACAGGGGGGTTGGGGGGGGGGTCCGGAGAATGGGGCACTTGTTGGTATTTGTTTTTGTTTTGTCTGGCCCCCAATGTTTTTTTTTACAGTCTTCTTGCCCCCCCTGACTTTTTTTTTTTTTCTGTCATTCAAAGGGCCCAGCGATATAGCCCGAGGCTAGAAATGACAGTTAAAAATATTGGGAAAGTAAAAGACCTTTAAGTCCAATGCCCCCCTGATTGTCACCTATAACCCAGTTATTACTGTTATGGGTATTACCCGAAGAAAAAAAGATCCCTTTATCCGTGGGCAAAATAAAAAACCCGGGAAAAGGGGGCTCGGGCAAGTTTTAAAGTGTTTAGGTTTTCATTTTTAAAATTTTTGCCTTTTAATGAAAATTGGTTGTGTGGAGTTTTGCCCCGTTGTTTAAAATATCCAAAAGTTGAAAAAATTGAGACAATTTGCTAAATTTTAAACCCCTTTTAAATTGTAACTTTATTAAACTTTGTACTACCTAAAAAAGACATTTTTAAAAAATACAAATTGTAATTAACCTTTGCTTGTGAATTAGGCTACAGGAAAAATGTATATATTTTTGGCCTTTAAAAGCGGGTTTCCCCGGGTCAGCACACCAGCAAAACAACGCTTAATTAACCCCTGGTTTTAAAAATTTCGCCCAAAAAAATTGAGCCCACAAACTTTACTTTTTAGCCCTGTTTTCAATGGGTGTTTTCTACGCCACACAACAAGAGATACAGTTTTTAATTAACCTTTGCCTTTTTGAATTAAGCCCCAGGGAAAAAAGTATAAATTTTTGGCGTTTTAAAAAAACGGTTTTTTTTTGTCCAGCAAAAACCCGCAAAACAAACCCTTTAATTTAAACCCCTGGAAAGTAAATTGCGCCAAAAAATTGAGTCCCCAACAAAACTATACCCTTTTTAAACGGGGTTACAATTGGGGTGTTTTTTTACGCCACACAACAAGAGATACGTTGTAATTAACCTTTGCTTGTGAAATTTGGGGTACAGGAAAAATTAATTTTTTAAAAAACTTTATTTTTTTTACCCCGCCCCCCCCCTTTAAAACCCCCCCCCCCCCCCCCCCCCCCCCCCCCCGGAAAGGGGGTGGGAAAGGCCCTTGAAAAAGACGGTTTTTTTTTTGTCACACACCAGCCCAAAAAAAAGCTTAATTTAAAACCCCCGGATGTAAAATTTGGGCCCCCAAAAATTGACCCCAAAATATTTGCTTTGTTCGGGTTACCATTGCGGGGTTTTCTACGCCACAACAACAAGAAAATACAGTTGTAATTAACCCTTTTCTTGTGAAATTTGGCCCCAGGAAAAATGTATATATTTTTTGGCCCTTGAAAAAGACGGTTTTTTTTTGTCACACAACAGCCCCAAAAAAAACGCTTAATTTAAACCCCTTTGGGTGTAAAAATTTTTCCCAAAAAAATTGAGCCGCACAAACTAGTACTTTTTGGGAAGTGTTAAATTGCGTGTTTTTTAACGCCACACAACCCAAAAGAAGAGTTGTAAAATTAACCCTTTTCTTGTGAATTAGGTACAGGAAAAATGAAAATATTTTGGGTTGAAAAAGGAAAGGTTTTTTCGGAGTCAGCACACCAGGGAAAACAACGCCTTTAATTTTAAACCCCCGGGGTAAATTGCGCCAAAGGTTTTTAGCTGCCCAAAACTGTAGCTTTTGTAAACGTGTTAAAAAAGGCGTGTTTTTTTTTCGCCCCCAAAACAAAGATACAGTTGTAATTAACCTTTTCTTGTGAATTAAGTACAGGAAAAATGTTTTATATTTTTGGGTTGAAAAAGACCCCTTTATTTTTTGTCAGCACCCCCACAAAAAAAACGCCCTTTAAATTAAACCCCCGGATTTTAAATTGCGCCAAAGAATTGAGTCGCACAAAAACTAGTCTTTTAGCGTGTTACAATTTTCGTGTTTTTACGCCACCCCAAAAAAGAGGGTACAGTTTTTAATTTAAATTTTTTGTGAATTAGGCTACAGGGGAAAAAAGGGATATATTTTGGGGTTGAAAAAGACGGTTTTTTTTTTGCCGCACACCAGCAAAACAACGCCCCCAAATTTAACCCCCCGGAAAC
>JAODAL010084494.1:0-10896 GCA_025379985.1 Phyllomedusa bahiana
GTTTTTCTTTAAAATGCAGCTATACTATAGGTCCTATTATAAAAAAAGTTTTTTCTAACAGACATTTTTTTCTTCCAATTGAAAGAGGGTCAAGGGTGATGGTGCTGTCAGAAACAGGAATAGGTGTCCCTGTTAATGGAAATATTGCAAAATGATTTTTTTTTGCAAGTCTTTAACATAGTTAAACCCCTGTATTGAGACAACCCATTTAATAAAATTTAAAAAAAGAGAAAAAAAAGAAGGTGGGATTCCACCCTATCTTAAAAATGTGTTTTTTAGAATTTTAAACTACTAAAAAGCTTGGTACAAAATAGTGGTAAAAATTCCTCTGAATTGTACAAGAGAGGACGGGAAAAACTTGACCAGATGTAGGTTATTCAAGGAATGGAGTATAAGCACGGACAGAGAACAAAGTACAGAGCAATTTCCCCCAGAGTTGGTAAAATGAAAAAAAGAATGCCAAGAAAAGGGAACTGGGTGGAACAGGACTTTAAACCCAGTATTTCCAAGTGAAGCTCAATTGGCCCGCACTCATACGGGGGGCAAGCGCTCCCCAGGACGGGGACAGTATATGCCCAGTGAAACTAAAATGGTGGTTAAAAGGACCCTTTTTCCCGGCATTTTTTAATCTGGGGGTTCAAAAGGGTTTTAAATGGTCATTCTGCGGTAAAGGACAGTATATTTTTAATGTCCAGTTAACAAAAATAGTGGTTCAAAGATCCTTTTCCCGGCACTTTTTAATTTGGGTGTCGGGGACGGGTTTAAATGGTCATACTGCGGTCCAGGACAGGTTTTTCATGTCCAGTTCAATAAAGGGTGGTTGAAAGATCCTTTCCCGGCACTTTTTAATTGTGGGAGCAGGTTTAAGGGGTCTTCTGCGGTACGGGGAAGATATAGAAAAATGTCCATTTCAAAAAAATGGTGGTTGAAAGATCCTTTTTCCGGCATTTTTTAAATGTGGGAGTCATGCAGGTTTGGGGTATGCTGGGGGCCCAGGACAGGTATGTCAATGTCCAGGGGAAACAAAAAATGGTTTTTTGAAAGATCCTTTTTCGGGCATTTTTTAAAATCTGGGGGTCATGCGGGTTTGGGGTCATGCTGGTGGCGAGGACGGATAGTCAATGCCCAGTGAAACAAAAATGGTGGTTGAAAAGACCCTTTTCCCGGCATTTTTGAATTGGGGGTCTTTGCAGGTTTGGGGCTCATGCTGTGGCCCAGAACTGTATAGTCAATGTCCAGTTCAACTAAAATGGGGGTTTAAAAGACTTCTTTTTCCGGCACTTTTAAAATCTGGGGGTATGCGGGTTTTGGGGGGCTATGCTGGTTCCCGGGAAGGATTTTTAAATGTCCAGTTCAAGTAAAAATGAGGGTTTCCAAATCATACCCCTTTGGTACTTTTAATTTGTGGGTGATGCGGGGTTTAAGGGTCATGCTGTGGTCAAAAAGGGTAGTGAAAGGGTGTGATTTTTTTTCTGTGGCCCTTTTTTAACCCAAGTGTGTTACTTAAGTGTGCAGTATCCATTTGATGTTGTGGATGTTAATTCAGTTTTCCCGCCCTGTTTGGGTGTAAGAATGAAGGTGTTGTTGCTCTCCCCTAGACTTTAATGGTCATCGTCTAAACTACTATCGATATCGACTATCTTGCGTTTATGGTCGACTATCGAAACGACCCAGCGATGGCAAGTAATGTCAACACTAAAGAGGGGCAAAACCCAGAAACAGCTGGATGCAGATGAACAAACTGGCATGGTGTTAATCTCTTTCACATTGCAAAGCTCAACGAGTTGGATGCAGTTTGAGGAATGCTACAACCAAAAGAGTTTTGGCTCTTTTCCCATAAGCCTTTGAGAATATTCAAATTTAGTATAGTGTAAAGGCATTAAGTCTTCACCCACCGACATGGTGGCCTTTTCACTCTAATGGAATACATTACCCCTTATATAAGCTGGACATTGACTTACCAGGTAGCTGTCTATAGGTGGCTCTGGAGAGACAGGTTACTTACTTCTAGAAGAGAGCTCATATACAAGGTAAATTAAGAAAGTACTTACTGGATGCAGGTTGTTTCAAAAGGTGTAAAAATAGAGAAACTCCTATCGAGGTATATTGAAAGTCATAGATGATCATCATTTGTAAGAGCTCCCCCGATCCTGATATCAACCTCTTTTTTCATATGAAGCAACTTATCTGACAATTTTAAAGAACAAGCTTTGTCTTTCTTTTCAGTTCCAAATATAAAACCAAACAACAATAAAGTTAAACTGAGGTTCATCAAAAGTTTATATCTAAAATGCAAAAAAAGGTTGAGTTAGAAAGACCACCTTTCCATGGATCATTAGAGGTGTTGTCTAGACTTAGAATAAATGGGCAAGCTCTGCCTTGGGATGTGGCTTATATTTAGAGATGGAGCGAATTTCTCTAATTCGTTTCGCTTACTTCGCCGAATTTCCCGACATAAAATAACTTCGTTCTGTAATTATTTCTTCGGAACGTGAATCACGTTGAAAAACAGCTATTTCCAGGCTGCACCAGAGCCCTGCCAGGTCTGTAGAAATGTTGTGCCATGCTTAATATGCAGAGGGAGCTTGGTTTAGGTCCTTATCAAAGATGTTGTATTTTAGTATGAACACGCCACATGCCCTGCACGCGCTCTCTTAGAAATCGGCTTCACAATAAAATTCCCTTGGCACTAAGAGTGGACAAAAAACTGACCAAAAAACTGAAGCGGAAGGTTTGCCTGATAAAGTTCAATGCCATTGAAAGCTGGAAAAAAACAAGCTGAGATGCTCCGGTGGCAACATCAGTGTACAAGAGTGTGGGAGGTGCCGGCTCAGCCACAGCAGCATAGGTCATACAGGGGCACAATGACATTCTGGAGTGGAGCAAAAACAGTAGTAAGGGCCACAGAGTGGCACTAGGACCAAGAGTTGTAGGTGACGGCGGCAGCAGCATTAGGTCAGACGTGCACAATGACACAGTGTGGAGAGGGCACGGCAGCAGCCACAGCAGCATTAGGTCAGACAGTGAGCACAATGCGACAAGTTCTGAGGGTGGCAAAAACCGAATGTTAGGGGTCCACAGATGTGGGATCTATGACAGAGAGTGGAGGTGACGGTGGCAGCAGCATGAGGTCAGACAGTGGCACAAGCCATTCAGGAGTGTGACAAAAACTGGAGTATGCCACAGATGGCACAATTGACAGAGGAGCTGGAGGTCACGGCACAGCAGCATGAGGACAGACAAGTGGCACAATGACATTCATGGAGGTGCAAAAATAGGAGTAGGCCACAGAGTGGCACAATGAAAGAAGAGAGGAGGTGACGGTGGCAGCAGGCATGATGACAGAACGTAGGGGCACAATCACATTCTGGAGGTGGCAAAAACAGGAATAGGGCCACAGAGTGGCACAATGACACCAGCGTCTAGGTCACGGCAAGCAAAGCCACAGCACAGCATGAGTGTCAGACCAGTGGCACAATCTACATCTGGAGGTGGAAAAAACAGTAAGTAGGCCACAGATATGGGCACGAATGACGAGGAGATGTTGAGGATCCGGCAAAGCAGCAATGAGGTCAGACAGTGGCATAAGACAATCAGGAGGGGGCAAAAACAGAGTAGGCCACAGAGTGGCACAATGACTAGATGTGGAGTGTGACGGCGGCAGCAGCATAGAGTCAGACAGGGCACAATGACATTCCTGGAGGTGGCAAAAACTGAAGGAAGTGCCACAGTAGTTGGCACAATGACAAAGCGTGGAGGTAGACGGGCGGCAGGAGCATGAGAGTCAGACAGTGGCACAATGATCATTCTGGAGGTGCAAAAACTGAGTAGGCCCAGTAGTTGGCACAATGACAGAGGATTGTGAGGTTACAGTCGGCAGGAGCAACAGCATGAGGTCCCAGAGAGGTGGCACAATGACCACAGTGTGAGGTCACGGCGCAGCGCACAGGCCAGGCGCAACATGAGTCAGACAGTGCAGCATATGTACATAGTGTGTGAGGTGGGTGGCAATACCAGTTCCCTGGCAAAGATGGTTTGGTTGCAGAGGAGAAACTGGTCAGCAATGGTGGCATCAGCCTGGTGTTGTGCATCAGAATAGTGGCTGAGTGAGGTTGTTGGACCCCAGACTCTTCTCTCACAGTTTGGTTGTGGCGTCATGGCTTGATGTAGTCTGACGCCTAAAGCATATGGGTGTGTGAAATCCAGGCCGATCCACGCCTTATTCATCTTGACAAAGAGGTCAGTCCGTTTCCACATTGTCCCGTTGAACAAGCGGTTCTCCTTGGGAAAACGATGGCCCCCGCCGCACTGAACACACCGCTCTGAAGTCACAACTAAACCGGCCGGGGGCAGGACGAGCTTTCTCCACTGCAAACTCGGCAATTTGCGGCAGACTCATCCAGTTTTGGCTAGTCACCAGTATTCCCAGCGGATCTTCCTAACTGGGGTCTGGTCAGAGGCTGTCCAAGTTATGCCACCCACTTGTGGTTCAGGGACTGTCGTCCCAGAGTCCTGCGGCTGGTGACTGGCCCTCCCTCATAGGCGGGTAAAAGAAGCTTGCTCAATTCAGTTGAGACTTCCAGACCTTAGGTTGAGCTGCTGAATGGAGCCTGGTACTGCTCCCGACCCCCCCACCTTCCCCCAGCAGCCCGGCAGCAGTAGTAACTGAGCGCTGAATGAACTCCCCGTCAGAACCTTTCAGAGGAGTACGATGCCACACATAGGCAGCGGCCAACTGACTACGGAGGATATTTCCCTATAGTATTTGAGTTTGTCCATCCCATCTCAATATCTGGGAAAAAGGCTCCCATTTTGACTCGGTAGCGGAGGGTCCCCATGGGTGGAGAGCCAAAGTCATTCCCTCTGCCAGAATGCTGACTAATTCGCCTGTCACTATCCAGCAATCAGAATGCTGCGGGACCATCTGCAACAAGTGAACTTCCGAGAGGGTCTCGCCTCCTCCATGCTCCACTGTATACAGGCAGCGTGCTCGCGGGTCATCTGCCTCTTGAGCTTCCTCATCTCCATCTAACCTCCTTCCAGCTGCACCTGTCTCCTCCTCATCTTTTCACCTGGGTAGAAAAAACCACGCATTCACAAAAGACAAATCCTTCAGCTCTCATCCAATGTCCTCCTCTCCCCATTTCAGTCCCACCGACTCATGTGAGCCGCTAAGATGTAGTTCGCGCACGTCTCCAGGTGGGTCGCCCTGAAGCCCGGCGAGCATAGGTTGTTTTCAGCATCTGTTCCAAAGGAACAAGAAGCAGTGGAAAATGACGTTATTCATCGACGCCTAGTCCTGGCGACTGACAAATACATCGCCCCTTGAATGCCCTCAAACAAAACGGCTGTGTCCACGCATGAGCGGCGCACAGGCTGACATCAAAATTTCAGACCAGGGGAGTACTCCCGTCCGCCTGGATCATCAAAAATTCGATAATGCCATCACTGTCATAACAGTCGGGATCCAACATGTGCAGGCTGGAATTGCCAACGGTGGAAACAATCGACATATCAAGAGTGTGGTTGGGGAGAGGCCGTTCTGGTGGACGCTGCAACTCAGGAGGTGTTTTTCCTGGGCTTTTTGTAGGAATGGATGTAAGTGCAGGCTACAGTTTCCTTAGCCATATCAGACATCTTGCTGAAGATCGGTGGAAGACTTCAGGGAACCTTTCTCACAAACCAACTTGAACGATGACGTGCGCCATGCAAGGGCTCATGGACCATCCTTTTCTTGGTGCAGCCCGCGGGACAACCATGTACCATCCCATTTGTCCCGTCCCACCATGGTTCCGATTTGCAGTTTTGGCGGCGGAGTAAGCCACACAATCGATTTCTTGCTGCAGGACGCGGAGCAGTTCCTCCCTCTGTGTGACTTTCGTTCGCCGAGGCAAGCCAGGTGTAGATACTGCGTGACAACCGCTGTGCCCTAACACATAGTGGTAGATGGAGCAGTACTTTTGGAGGCTGAGATGGTCTGGTTGAGTGGTGGAGAGGGAGGAGGCCGGACATTGGCTCAGAGCCGCAGTTGACACACGAGGAGGAGAAAGCGGCGTATCCTTTCCAAGTTGTTGGTGTGGCCTGGGCAGTGAAGAGCACATTCACACCAGTGGGGGCCCGTAAAGGAACAAGTACAGGCCCTGACCGTAGTGTACAGAGCTCCAGATGTCCGCCGCTGCCGTGCACTTGGAACAAAAACTGATAAGGCTCAAGGACTGGCCCACCCGTTCTGTTTTCTACATATTTATGAAGTTGCGGTACTTTTAGGCCATTTTTTGAAAACGAAATTACGGCGTGGAACTCTCCATGGCTCGGCTGCGGCACAAGCCATTATTTCCTCTTAAGGGTACAGTGTCTCACCATTTAGGAAAAGGGACGGGACTGCAGTACCAACAACTTTTGGAAAGGAGCACGTCGGAGCATCCTGCCACCTTAGGAATGGTATTGGAACGCATACTGTTTGTCACTTTGCAATCGCCACGCTGAACGACTGCTGGCACCATGAGTAGCGAAGGAGCAGGAGCATCGGACCATGAGAAGATGTCAAAGAGAAACAGCTTCCCTTCTGCTGAGGTGTGGAGCCTTGGACTGCTGCAATGTCAATGCTGCCCACTCGGCCCGTCGCTTGTGCTGTCTGATGCATTGTGTCGGCGGCAGGATGGACCACCACATCTGCGCCCACGTTTCTCCCAGGCCATGCCGGATGGTGGACGCTGCATGTGTTGACGCAGGCCGTGGTGCCAACGTTAGCTACCGGCCACGCTTCACTTCTGCCCCACAGATTCTACATATACCCATATTTCGGGCTTCCTCCGGTTGGTCTTAGCAAAGAAACTGCCACAGCCGCCGAGTGTTCGGATTTTACTCACCAACGCTCGCACTGAGTTGACTACGTTGCCTGCCGCCTGCCATCGCATGATCCCGTCCCAAGACTCTTCTTGGACCTGCGTACGGTTTTTTCTTACCCCGTGGCCACTTGGCTCCCGACCTAACAACAGCTGCTATTGCTGCTGACTCCCACGGCACACAACCCACTTGCTGGCTGCGCCGCTGCCTTGAACGCTCAAGGCGACGCCCTCATTACTCCTGACGAGATGAAAGCCCCTAGGCCTCACCCCATCCCCGTCTCTCAGTGGCGCGTCCGGATCTACATCATCATCTATTTGTTTTTTTCTCTGTCACTGTCCTGCCTCAATCACCGTCCCCTTCGGTATGCAGAGCTGAACCCTCACAACAGACCTCCCATGCCACTTCTCAACCAATCAATACTTTAGCCGCCTACTGCAAAGAAGCAGGGATATTGGCCCCATTTCTCTTCGCTGCCAAGTAGCTGCTGACTGCCCTCCTCAAAGAAGTTTCATGCCTCGCAGTATATAGTGGCGTTGAGCCCAGACCACCAATAGTAAGATCTCTGTCTGAGGGAACCGGTATTGGGACAGGAGGCGGGTTTGAGGACAGGTGAGGGCCACTGACCCGCGTTCGCGGTGCCATGAGCCAACTAAGTTGGTGCAGACGTTCCCACCCGGACTCTTGGCCTGGGGTTTTGTTCAGATGTCATTCTGGGAGGTGAATGGATGACCTAGTCAACCAATCAAGAACCATTGGGTTTGCTGAACATCACAACAGTCCACTAATGACACGGCAGTTCTTGTTGATCCTCCATCGAGTGACCCCAGCTTTGACTCCTCCTTGCTGTGCTTGTGGCGACCTGGGCCTGGAAATGTTTTTGTGCCTCCGTGCCTCTCGCAGGAGAAGAGCCTGCCACCAATCTCGTCTGACATACTGTTTGTTCTAAATGTACAGACACTGTTTTGATGAAGATTCTGTATATGATAAAAACGCACTCCTGTATATAGCTCCAAAGAACCCACTAAGAAGCTTGTGTAACCCTTGATAAAAAATGCGCTCCACAAATGGGCAGGAAAAATGACTTGTATGTTGCTGTTTTAAAAACTCTGTGTGTGTATTTAACCTGAATATAAAAGCAACAAACAGGCTTAAATAAACCTAAGTATGAAATTAACTACGGAGGTATCTTCTTTGGTGTTAAAAACCAAAGTATTCTTCTTTACTGAGTACAACTGCAGAAAAATACTTATTAACCCTTTGGATGTAAATTGCTGCAAACAACTTGATGGCAAACCAAAACTAGAGCTTTTGTAGCGTGTTTTACAATTGTCGTGTGTTTTTTTACGCTACAAAACAACAAGAGAAAAAAATTGTAATATAACTTCGCTTTGTGAAGTTAAGAGCTACAGAAAAAATTGTATATTTTATTGGCGTGAAAGAAACGGTTTTATATCTAGATGCACCATACAGCAGAAAAACGACTTTAATTAACCCCTGGATGTACATTGCGCAAAACAATATGAGCAATCCACAAGCTACGAAGCTTATGATAGCGTGTTACAATGGCGAGTTTTTATTTACACCGCTAACAACACAACAAGAGTAAAAAACTTTGTAATTAACCTTCACTTGTTGATTAGGTCTACAGGAAAAAATTTATTTTTTTGGCGGAGAAAGAACGGTTTAATTGAGTCCACCACAGTCGCAGAAAAACAATGTTTTAATTATCGACCCATAGGGATTTAAATTGCGCCAAAAAAATGAGCAACCACAAACTACGAGCTTTTAGCTTGTTACAAAGGCGTGTTGTTTTACGCTACAAACAACATAGAGAAAAAATTTTAATTAACCTTCGCTTGTTGAATAAGGCCTACAGAAAAATGTATTTTTGGCGGTGAAAGACGTTTATTTAGTCACCCAAACAGCAGAAAAGCAACGCTATTAATTAACCCTGGATTTAAAAATTCCGCCAAACAATTAAGCGAACCACAAACTACCTGTAGATTGCAGCGTGTTTTTACATGGCGGTGTTTTCTAACCTACACAACAAGAGAAAAAATTGAAATTAACCTTCGCTATGTGAATTAGGCTGCAGGAAAAATTTATGTTTTTGGCGTGAAAGACGGGTTTTGTTGTTTTTATTTTAGTCACCACAGCAGAAAAACAATGCTTAACTAACCCCTGATTAAATTGCGCCCAAAAAAGAGCAACCACAAACTCGACTTTGTCTGTTACAAGGGTTTTTTTTTTCGCTACAAACAAGAGAAAAAATGTAATTAACCTTTGCTTTTGAATTAGGCTACAGGAAAAATTTTATTTTTTGGGGGTGAAAAAGACGGGTTTTTTTTAGTCACCCAACAGCAGAACAACGCTTAATTAACCCCCGGGTGTAAATTGTGCAAAAGATTGACAGCCAAAAATGAATTATTTGGATTTAAAAACTTTTTCTTTTTAAAAAAATAAACAGGAACTGGCTTTAATTCCCCTTTTATACAATTTTTCTTAGCAATAGCATAAAATTATATGCAGCTGCAGTGGACGCACACTGGGGCTTCGTTCCCCAATTTCCCCCCAAAAAAACAAAAAAGAAAATTAAAAGAACATCCCCTAACAACTGAGACACCCCCCCCAAAAACGCTGTATAAAAATCATTTCTTTATAAGACATTACAAACAGCCGCGGGGGCACCTTCCCTGCATTTCATAGAGGATGTGAGCTCCCACGTCGCCCCGGGTTATATAGTGCGGGGGACGTCACAGGATCCTGCCGGTCTCTGATTGGGTCATCTCGCCCAAAAGTCATGCAGGGTTCCCTCTTCCTCCCAATGCTTTTCCCCAGAAAAGCCATGTGCTCTAGCCCTTTTTTTCAATCAAAAGAGTTCGTTCCCCGAAGACCCCCCAAAATTCGATTTGTTCAAAACCCAAGTTTTCCCGAAATTAAACAATTCCACTTCTTAAAAAATTCGCCCCCCTCACTTATATTGACTTGGCCTCATTTCTAAAATTTGGGGCCTTTATTTCAATTTAAAAACAATTTTTATTAGGGGGAAAAATAATCCTAAGGCCCCATGGTATACTTAATCATATTGGGGGGGGCAGAGGAAAGCCATAGCTCCATACAGAACTGTAATGGGGGGTTTATTCCCTGTGTAACAATTTATAATTAGAATATAAAATCCTCAGACGGAAAAGGCGATGACAAAAATTTTTGCCCAAAATCAAGTTAAAAAGGGACGTAGGGTTTTACTTTAGTTTAACAGAGCATGATAATTTTTCCCTATAAAAAAAAAAACTTTCCCGTATAATAAAAAGATTTGGGTTATATTCAGGATACTCCTACAGGGTATTCTCCCAAGGAGACACAGGGTATTTTTGCCTAATATATGACTGAAGGTTGGGCCCTTGTACGCCCCGATGACTAGGGGGGAAAGTAGAAAACTGTCTAGGTTTAAGACTTTCTTTGTTGCTCATCTAAGTCCCCCTTTTGTTCCTTTTTTGCCTTTAAAAATTTAAAAATACCCCTGATTGATTCTATGGGGAAAAAAAGAAAATCTTAGACCTAACAGTTTTCATACATAAGGCCCAACATCTCCTTTTTCCCTTGTCAGAATACAAACCCATAAAACTAAAGGGGGAAAAGTAAATAATTTTCACATCACTTGCCCCCTCCACCACCACCACCACCACCACTACCAAACCTCCCCCTTAGAATAATTAAATTTAATTAAAAAAAAAAAAAAAAGGAATAGCCTATAAATATAATATTTATAAAAATAGATTAAAAGACTGCAGTCAGCAAGGCTCTAGAGGCCTGTGACAACCTACAGGACCACGTTGAGTCGGATCAAGTGAAATCGCTTTTGGGCTCCGCATTATAAGTCAGCATTTTTGAAGGACTATGAATTTTTACCGAAGTGATACCCAAAATTTATCTCTCCCCACCTATTGCTTTTTTCCTTTTTTTCACAGTACTGTGAACTACTCCACGCAACCCCCTTTGGCAATATCGTGTATTATATTGTAATTTAATGGGACGTGTGAACACATC
>JAODAL010084495.1:0-10896 GCA_025379985.1 Phyllomedusa bahiana
ACAAAGTATTTTTTAGCCCCTAGACAGTTTTCATACATGTGGCCCAAGGTGTTTATGATCAGGAAAAAGAACAAACATAGTCTAAAAGAAACTGTGTTTGCCCTATAGATTTCTATGGCCCTTCTGGTATACCTGGATCCCTTTTTTCAAGGCTCCTAATGGATCCTCCATTGAGCAAAACTTAGGGAAAACATGCCCGAAAAGGGCGTACTATGCCAGTTTTAGGCGCATTAAAACATTGTAAAGCACCGAAAGCCCGATACTTTTAAAAATTGGCGTCGGGTTTATCCCTTGCTAGTTTAAAAATCCCAAAAAGGGCACATCGTATAAAAAAAGGGGCATTGCATCAAAAAAGGGGGTTTTGCTCAAACTCCACGCATATCTTTGGGGTAAAAAATTTGGTATGGTCTATCGGGGTCATTCCCCGAGGGGGGCCAAAACATATGAAAGGGCGCCTCTAGGGCATTTGAAACGGGGGCGCACGGGGCAATTTTTTGGGGGCAAATTACAAAGTGTCGTTCCCCGGGCGTAAAAGCCCTATTTTTTGGTGTACGAAAATTTATTTACAACAAGAATATCGAAAAAAAAGGGGTTTGCCGTAAAATAGAACAAAAAACTGGCATTGGCGTGTTGGGACATGTCGCCCTTAAAGTTGATGGGGCCTAACTTTGCTAGAAACAATGTGACAAATTAGATTTTGGTACAAGCACTTTGAATGTTGCATGACTGTCAGGTAACAATTTGCATTGATTGAAGAGCCCTTCTATAAAATACCCATGTTCTGATCGAGTGTAGGCTGCTGAGACATTTTTGGTGTATATATAGATTTTTTAAAATTTTGCATTTTTTTTCTACAAATTAGGGGTAGTTCACACGGCGTCTTCCCTCCTATGAACAACCTTTTTGATGCCCTTGGGCCCATCAGAAGGGCCCAGAGCGCATCTAACAATTAGCATGAGTTTATCACTCGGCAATGAGGAAACGCGCACGTTCACATGAGGATCCCCGTGCGTGTTTGCATCGCGTTTTTGGGCCCCTTTTATGGACCCAAAGAAATTACATGCAATTTTTGGGATGGAAATCCGCAAGACGGACCCCACAGCGCGATGCAAACACGCAGCGGGATCTCTCTTGTGAATGCCCGCGTGTTTTCATTGCCCCGCAGTGAAAACTCACTGCTAATTTTTAAAATGCGTCTCTGGGGCCTTCTGATGGCCCAAAACCATCAGAAAAACGTATGTTCTTATGGAAGCAAAACCTTTGAACATACCATAAAAACACCCTAAAAAAAACACTTTTAAAAAAGGCCCCCAAATGGCCAAATGCCCCATGTTTTTTGATTTTTTAATTTCTTATCTATTAAACATGCTTTGTCCCTCAGTATCCCTGGCTTAATGTTGTTATCTTGTTTTAGGTGACTTTATGATATCATGTAACCAAAGAGGCCTTGTTTATTGTAAAGGCACATGATAAAATAATGCTACAATAGACATACATGACTTTTGTATGTTTGCTCTTTTTTTTTTTAATATTTGTACTAAAGTTGTGGTTTTTGAAGTTATTGGGCTTTTTTTTCTAACTTGTCAATCTGTTATTCTGGTTCCCACATTTTTCGCCCTATTTCTGCAAAAGACAAAATTTTTTTTGACTTTTGAACAAACATGTGTCCTTTTCAGTAGATCTTGGGCTAAGGGGCACCACAACCCCTGGGGTTAAATTTTATTTTTAAAAACCCAAGGCCTTTGCAAGATTCAACATACCTGTTATATCACCTTGTTGCATTACAAGAGATATTCATGTTTTACAAAGTCACCTGTTTTTCCCGAAAAGGGCTAAACTTTTATCAGAAAAAAATGCTAATATGAAGACTTATGATATCAAAACTTAGTAAACATGATGGGCCCCTTGCCCAAAAACACAGGCAAAAATATACAAAAAACAGAGAGAAAAAAAACCCAAAGTAAAAAATTTGTTTTTTTCCCTAGGCTCAAATTTAAAATAAAAGGGATGTGAAGGGTAAAGCAAAATTTTTAAAAAAAGCAAAAAAGGGGGAAACCCTGTTATATCAAAAATAAATTTTTTCTAATTAAATATGCATAAAAGTGCAGTGCTTGATTTTTCAAAAGTGATATCATACAAAAAACAGAAGCTGCAATATGCTCATCCTCAGCTATATTTACCAACTTTTCAGCATACCAAAGCAGATCAAGACCATGTAGGTAGATATTCCATGAGTAGGGAAAGAGCCATCAACACACCTGTGCTGCCACATTGATGTTTTGTGGTACATGCTCTCTTCTGAAGCATGCATGGTGTGTACGGGTACCTTCTTAACCTTTAAGGATGCAGTCAGTTTTGATCTTCCTGATAGAGCCCCATTTTTTAAATCTGACATGTTTCACTTTAGGTGGGAATAGCTTTTTGATTCTTTTATCTATCCATGTGATCCCGAGATTGTTTTCTCATGACGCATTGTGCTTTAAGTTCGTAATACATTTTAGTAAAAAAAAAAACTATTTAAACCAGCTCACCCAGTCTTTCTGCTTTGGAGATGCATGAGGTAGTGCTGGACATGCACTATAAACATTTAGAATAGAATAAGGTGTATAAATCCCAGCACCTGACAGAAGAATTTGCTTACGCAGAGCGCCTACATTAAGACAGATACTGTCTCCTAGTTTATTTAGCTCTACAGTTAGGGCAAATACTATTTGGTTACAATGTCCAAGTTACTACACATGTGGACATACTATGGGTGAAATGCCAAAATGGCGTCCCACTGCTTTTAGGGCATTTAATAAGTGTAAAGTTGCCTAAAGACGTCCTTTCAAAATCGGAGTCTGGTAAAACCTTGCTAATAAATTTAAAGCGCCAAAAGGCTCATTGCAGGAAAAAAGGGCCATTACGCAATCGCGGTGCATACGTTCATTTCTAATATGAATCGCCTATTGAGGCACAAAGCATTAGGAGGCCAGGAGGGGATCTTACAGGTATGTAAGACGCCCCAATAGGCGATTGCATTTTGGGGCCCCAGCGAAACATCGCTACATATTTAATGCCCTTTGTAGTCATTAAAAAATGTGCCAGCGATAATGCACCTAGTTTTGGTATTTTTTGGGTATATATATTTGGTATATGGTTCATTTATATCGAGAATATGGCGTCAAGAGTAGACCAAAATAACCAAAAAAACGGTTGGGTTGCGTATTGGGACATGTCGCCCTATATGTGGTTGCTGCAATGTGCTACAAATATCCAACAATTTCACTTCATTTGTTACATCTAAAATATACCCTGTAAAAACATATATTAATTCCAACACACAATATGTGATTTATTGGCCTCATGCACAGTATACAGGGTTCAGTATGTTGACTGCACTAAGCAGAAACTCAAGGAGATAATAATAAAACATATCTCTGATATTCCAGATAGCCACAATATGAATGTTTTTGCCTTATCCTTACACTTTGCCCAAAAGTATGCAGGTGATTTTTCCCATCTAATAGTAATGGGTATGGAAGATTGCTGCAGAAAATGAGTCTTTTTGTATTTTCCTTCTCAATACTCATGTTCCATCAGGGCTAAATAAGAGACAGGATGTTATTTTACAATACTAATGTCTTTCTCTTTTTTGCCACTAAGCATTTTTTATTATGCTATGTATTCACAACACCATTGCATTGATGTTTTTCACATGTGAAGGTCGTGTTTAAGCTGTAGACACAGTGTATACAGTGCCTTGCGAAAGTATTCGGCCCCCTTGAACTTTTCAACCTTTTGCCACATTTCAGGCTTCAAACATAAAGATTTAAATTTTAATTTTTATTGTGAAGAATCAACAACAAGTGGGACACAATTGTGAATGGAATGAAATGTATTGGATATTTTAAACTTTGTAAAGAAAAAAAAATTGAAAAGTGGGCAGCCAAAATAAATTTTTGGGCCCCCTTTTCTTTCATGCAGCAAATCCTCCAGAAGTTCAGTGAGGGTCTCTGAATGATCCAATTGTTGCCTAAATGACTGATGATGATAAATATAATCCCCTGTGTGAATCAATCTCCGTATAAATGCACCTGCCTCTGATAGTCCCCAAAGTTCTGTTTTTTTAGCGCAGAGAGCATCATAAAGACCAAGGAACACACCAGGCAGGTCCTGTATACTGTTGTTTGGGGAAGTTTAAAGCCCCATTTGGGTACAAAAAGATTTCCCAAACCTTAAACATCCCCAAAGGGGCACTGTCAAAACGATCATATTGAAATGGAAGGAGAATCAAACCACTGCAAAGCTACCCAGACCCGGCCGTCCCTCTAATCTTTCATCTCAAACAAAGAAAAGACTGATCAGAGATGCAACCAACAGGCCCATGATAACTCTGAATGAACTGCAGAGATCTATAGCTGAGGTGGGAGAATCTGTTCATAAGACAACAATCAGTCGTACACTGCACAAATCTGTCCTTTATGGAAGAGTGGCAAGAAGAAAGCCATTTCTGAAAGATATCCATAAAAAGTCTCTTTTAAAGTTTGCAACAAGTCATCTGGGAGACACCAAACATGTAGAAGAAGGGGCTCTGCTCAGATGAAACCAAAATCCAACTTTTTGGCCACAACGCAAAACAATATGTTTGGCGTAAAAGTAACACAGCTCATCCCCCTGAACACACCATCCCCACTGTCACACATGGTGGGGGCAGCATCATGGTTTGAGCCTGCTTTTCTTCAGCAGGGACAGGGAAGATGGTTAAAATTGATGGGAAGTTGGATGGAGCCAAATACAGAACCATTCTGGAAGAAAACCTGTTGGAGTCTGCAAAAGACCTGAGACTGGGACGGAGATTTATCTTCCAACAAGACAATGATCCCAAATATGAAGCAAAATCTACAATGGAATGGTTCACAAATAAACGTCTCCAGGTGTTAGAATGGCCAAGTCACAGTCCAGACCTGAATCCAATCAAGAATCTGTGGAAAGAGCTGGAAACTGCTGTTCACAAACGCTCTCCATCCAACCTCACTGAGCTCCAGCTGTGCGCCAAGGAAGAATGGGCAAGAATTTCAGTGCGCAAAACTGATAGAGACATACAGGGCAGTTCCTAGGCTAAATTTCACTCAGGGCGAGGTGAAGAAATGTCGCCCCCTCCCCCCCCGCTAACATATGGCGCCACATTCCCATCATCATAAACCAAAATATACAAAAAGCTTTACCAAAAACTGCTACTTTATAAAACTAACCAAATAATAGTCATACAGTTACCAAATAACACTGCTGCACAAAACCAGAATCCCAAGACCACAAAGACTACATATAACCAGCACACAGTGACCGAATAATAAAACCACACCATGACCACATATCACCACCATATAGTGACCGGATAATACAAACTGACCATTACTGATTAAAAACCCATTATACTACAACCAATATTCCCGGCATACAGTGACCATAACAGTGGTGGATAACCCGCTGTACACAGGCTTGCAGACATAAAAAGCGATTAAAGTAAAGTTATATCTAGTGACTCACAGGAGACGTCTCTGAAGAGTTGTTCTCTTTCTCTTCTTCTTCTTTTCCATCTGTCCCAGACGCCAGACGACTACTCCCAACCTTCACTGTAAAATTTACAAAACAAACATCTTAGACTCCTAAATTTATCAGCACTTCTCAAACCAATTCCTATCTCTAACAAACTCCCCACTAAAGCACCTCATAGGGTAGCCATGTAATATGCCCCCTGTAGCCACCTAGTAGCCCCTGTAGCCAATGATGGCCCCGTAGCCAGTGTTACCTCTGTAGCCAGGTGATGCCTCCCTGTCGCTAGGTGATCCCCCTGTGGCCAGGTGATGCCCCCATGTAGCCAGTAGATGCCACCCTGTAGCCAATGATGCCCCCTGTAGCCAGTGATGCCCCCCTGTAGCCAGTGATGCCCCCTGTAGCCAGTGATGCCCCTCTGTAGCCAGTTATGCCTCCATTGTAGCCAGTGATGCCCCCAAATTGTAGCCGTAAACCCCCCCTGTACCACTGATGCCCCTCTTTAGCCAGTTATGCCCCCCTTGTAGCCTGTGATGCCCCTCTGTAGCCAGTGATGCCCCCATTGTAGCCAGTGATGCTCCCCTGTAGCAGTGATGCCCCCTGTACCAGTACATGCCCCATTATAGCCAGTGATGCCCCCATTGTACCAGTGATCCCCTGTAGCCAGTGATGCCCCATTTGTAGCCAGTGATGCCCCTCTGTAGCCAGTACATGCCTCCATTGTAGCCAGTGATGCCCCCATTGTAGCCAGTGATCCCCCCTGTAGCCAGTGATGCCCCCATTGTAGACAGTGATGCCCCCCTGTAGCCATTATGCCCCCATTGTAGCCATTTGATGCCCCCTGTACCATGATCCCCCCCATTGTAGCCAGTGATGCCCCCCCTTGTTGCCAGTGCTGCCCCCCTGTATCCAGTGTTGCCCCTCTGTTGCCAGTGATGATCCGCTGTAGCCAGGTGATGCCCCTGTGGCCAGGTGATGCCCCCTTGTAGCCAGTAGATGCCACCCTGTAGCCAGTGATGTCCCCCCTGTAGCCAGTATATGCCCCCTGTAGCCATTGTCCCCCCCTGTAGCCAGTGATGCCCCCTGTAGCCATTGTGCCTCCATTGTAGCCAGTGATGCCCCCATTGTAGCCAGTGATGCCCCCCTGTAGCCATCATGCCCCCTGTAGCCAGTGATGCCCCCCTGTAGCCAGTGATGCCTCTCTGTAGCCAGTTATGCCTCCATTGTAGCCATGTGAGCCCCCATTGTAGCCAGTGATGCCCCCCTGTAGCCAGTGATGCCCCTCTGTAGCCAGTTATGCCCCCATTGTAGCCAGTGATGCCCCTCTGTAGCCAGTGATGCCCCCATTGTAGCCAGTGATGCTCCCCTGTAGCCAGTGATGCCCCCTGTAGCCAGTGATGCCCCATTGTAGCCAGTGATGCCCCCATTGTAGCCAGTGATGCCCCCTTTAGTCAGTGATGCCCCATTGTAGCCAGTGATGCCCCCCTGTACCATACATGCCCCCATTGTAGCCATGATGCCCCCATTGTAGCCAGTGATGCCCCCTGTATCCAGTGATGCCCCTTAGCCATTGATGCCCCCCTTGTAGCCATGATCCCCTCTGTAGCCAGTTATGCCCCCATTGTAGCCAGTGATGCCCCCTGTAGCCAGTGATGCCCCCATTGTAGCCAGTGATGCCCCTTGTAGCCAGTGATGCCCCACTGTAGCCAGTGATGCCCCTCTGTAGCCAGTGATGATCCCCTGTAGCCAGGTGATGCCCCTGTGGCCAGGTGATGCCCCCTTGTAGCCAGTAGATGCCACCCTGTAGCCAGTGATGCCCCCCTGTAGCCAGTCATGCCCCCTGTAGCCCGTGATGCCCCTGTAGCCAGTGATGTCCCTCTGTAGCCAGTTATGCCCCCATTGTAGCCAGTGTTGCCCCCATTGTAGCCAGTGATGCCCCCCTGTAGCCAGTGATGCCCCCTGTAACCAGTGATGCCCCCCTGTAGCCAGTGTTGCCCCTCTGTAGCCAGTTATTCCTCCATTGTAGCCAGTGATGCCCCCATTGTAGCCAGTGATGCCCCCCTGTAGCCACTGATGCCCCTCTGTAGCCAGTTATGCCCCCCTTTGTAGCCAGTGATGCCCTCTGTAGCCAGTGTTTGCCCCCTTTTTAGCCAGTGTTTGCTCCCCTGAAAGCCAGTGATGCCCCCTGTAGCCAGTGATGCCCCACTGTAGCCAGTCGATGCCCCCATTGTAGCCAGTGATGCCCCCTGTAGCCAGTGATGCCCCCCATTGTAGCCAGTGATGCCCCCCTGTAGCCAGTACATGCCCCCTGTAGCCAGTGTTTGCCCCTTGTAGCCAGTGATGCCCCCTGTAGCCAGTGATGCCCCATTGTAGCCAGGGGATGCCCCTGTAGCCAGTGAGGCCCCCTTAGCCCAGTGATGCCCCCTGTTGCCAGTTTCTCCCCCATTGTAGCCAGTGATGCCCCTCTGTAGCCAGTTTTGCCCCCATTGTAGCCAGTGTTGGCCCCCCCTGTAGCCAGTGATGCCCCCATTGTAGCCATTGATGCCCCCTGTAGCCAGTGATGCCCCCCTGTAGCCAGTGATGCCCCCTTTTGAAAGCCAGTGATGCTCACTGTACCATGATGCCCCTCTGTAGCCAGTAAATCCCCCCAAATTTGTACCAGTGATGCCCTCTGTAGCCGTTATGCCCATTGTAGCCAGTGAATGCCCCCATTGTAGCCAGTGAAGCCCCTTTTAGCCTGTGTTGCCCCCATGTAGCCATTTGATGCCCCCTGTACCATGATGCCCCCATGTAGACAGTGATGCCCCTCTGTACCAGTTATGCCCCCTTTGGGAAAGCCATGATGCCCCTCTGTAGCCAGTTATGCCCCAAAATTGTAGCCTGTGTCCCCCCAAATTGTAGCCAGTGAATCCCTTTGTAGCCAGTGATGCCCCATTGTAGCCAGTGATGCCCCCTGTAGCCAGTGATGCCACCATTGTTCCAGTGATGCCCCCTGTAGCCAGTGATGACCCCCATTGTAGCCAGTGATGCCCCCTGTAGCCAGGTATGCTCCCCGGATGCCCCCATTGTAGCCAGTGATGCCCCTGTACCAGTGATGACCCCCATTGGTAGCCAGTGATGCCCCCCTGTCCAGTGATGCCCCCTGTAGCCAGTGATGCCCCCATTTAGCCAGTAATGCCCCTCTGTAGCCAGTTATCCCCCATTGTAGCCAGTGTCCCCCCATTTTTAGCCAGTGATGCCCTCTGTAGCCAGTGTTTCCCCATGTGTAGCCAGTGATGCCCCAATTGTAGCCAGTGATGACCCCCATTGTAGCCAGTGATGCCCCCTGTAGCCAGTGGCCAGTGATACCCCCATTGTAGCCAATGTTGCCCCCTGTAGCCAGTGATGACCCCCATTGTAGCCAGTGATGCCCCCTGTAGCCAGTGATGCCCCCATTGTAGCCAGTGATGCCCCCGGTAGCCAGTGATGACCCCCATTGTAGCCAGTGATGCCCCCTGTAGCCAGTGATGCCCCCATTGCAGCCAGCAGATTCCCCCTGTAGCTAATTATAAAATAACAAAAATTAAACTCACCTGACCACGGTCCGCGCGTCCAGCCCCGGGGAGCTGCTGAGCGGTGTAAGCAAACGGTACGTCATCACGCTGCTTACGCTGCACGCAGCTCCCAGGGATTTCCTTGGCGGCAGAGCTGCCAGCCGAGGAGATAGAGCGTCGCAGGGGCCGCGGTGAAAGCTGTGTGCCCCCTGCAATGCTGTGTATGTATCAGCGCTCAGTGAGCGCTGATACATAGAGGGGAGGAGGCAGGATGGTAACGATCCGTCCCGCCTCCTCCCTGCAGGAGCAGCTGCTGGCTCTGCGCGACTGTTATAAAACAGTCGTGCAGAGTCAGGGGCGATCCTCCGGGCGGACGAGGCAGGCGCGCCCCCCTCGGTGACTGGAGCCTCGGTGCCCCGGGCGATCGCACGCCCCGCCCGCCCCTAGGGCCGCCTGGAGACATACCCCCAGCGGCTTGCGGCTGTAACGCAGCAAAAGGTGCGCTACAAATTTTTAACTTAAAGGGGTCGAATAATTTTGCACGCCCCACTTTTCAGTTTTTTTTTTTTTACAAAATTTAAATAACCAATAAAGTTCCACTTCGCAATTGTGTCCCATTATGTTGATTCTTCACAAAAAATTTTAAATTTTAATACTTTATGTTTGAAGCCTGAAATGTGGCAAAAGGTTGAAAAGTTCAAGGGGGCCGAATACTTTTGCAAGGCACTGTTTATATTCACATGTTAGACATATCCTGTGTGCTATGACTAAGGGTTGCTATGTGAAAGCCTGAAACGGGTAAGCAAATCCTTCTGCCTTGTCCTGGGATCTGATTTTATTTTTGCACAAAAATTCCTTGGTGATTCTTTAAGTAATACATTTTGGTCCATACAATTCTTATTTATTTGTGAAAAATTTTAAAATGTGCAAATTTAGAATAATTTGCCATTTCAAAGTTCAAAAATATCTGCATGTAAGGCAAATAGTTATACCACATAAATTAAATCATAGCTAACATCTGCCATATGTTTACTCTATGTTGGCATAATTTTTTATGACATTAGGGGGATTACAAATTTAGTAGCACTTTTTCACATTTTCAAGAAAATTTTCAACACAGATTTTAGGAACCAGTCCAGTTCTGTTGTTGCTTTGAGGGGCTTGTATATTAGAGACCCCCATAAATGACTCCCTCTAAGAAACTACACCCCTTAAAGTATTCAAAACAGTGTTTAAAAGGTTTGTTAACCCTGTAGTTGTTTCACAGGAATTAAAGCAAAGGGGAGGGGAAATTTTAAAATTTCACTTTTTTTCCAGCTTTTAAATTTTTATCTACAGTTCACTGGAACACATTAAATGATCAAATGGAAACACAACTCAATATTTATTCCCCCGAATCTGCATTTTTAGAGATATTCCATAGGTGCCCCTAGTGGGCTATTTGACTCAACCACAAGCCCCAGAATATGAGGTGCACCTTCTGGATTTTGGGGACCTATTTTCATTAGGATTTTCTTAAGGCACCATTCCAGGTTTGTGGAAACCCTAATGTGCTAAAACTTAATAAACACTCCTATAAAGACCTCATTTGGGAAACTACATGCCTTAGAGAATATATCCAGGAGTGTAGTGTGTATATTGACCCCACATGTGTTTCACAAATTTTTTTTAGACTGTGAAAATGTTTTTTTCCATTAAAATGCAGCATTAGCTGAAAATGTTTAATTTTTACAAGGAATACTTGGAAAATAGCAAATCCAAAAAATTTTGGGACACAATTTCTCTCACGTTCTGGGAATATCCCAAATGAGGTGTAAAGCTTTTCCTG
>JAODAL010084496.1:0-10896 GCA_025379985.1 Phyllomedusa bahiana
TGGGGTTTGTTGTTCCCATGGGACTTAAGGGTCCTGCTCATAATCATGCTCACTATCGAAAAACCTTATCGATGGTGGCCGACTATCGACTATCGCCCGATGTCGATAGCCAACGTAATCGCTCAACACTAATCCTGACCCCAGGGTGTAGCAATATGGGAATCCTTTGAATATATCTTGGACCCTACAGTGAATATTGATCATTGGTTTACTTACCAAGGAATGTAAGCCTTATGTATATCTGTTGTAAGAGGTTTGAGTAATTTACATATTTTTCCCTGTTGCTCTTATTTGTTCCCTTATGAGCCTCTTTATACTTTAGGGGAGGTGAAACGCATTGGTTGTTTATTGTGTTTGTTGTTTATTTGCTACTAGGTGTTAGGTTGTTTCCATTAATTTTTTTTTTTGTGTTTTGTTTATTTCTCACCTGGTGTTATTTGTAGTCCTTATGTTATTTCTCAGTGTAGCTGCATTATGTTCTTTCTATAGGGAATTTGTGTTGTATATTATCTTTTTAGGATATTCTTATAGGTATTTTCTGTAGGTTCTGTCAGGAATTTAATTGCTAGGTTACTGGTGGGGGCGCCCTTAGGGCGGTTCACCCCAATTTTTGTATAAGTAGATATAGTTTTGAAAGGGGTTAAGTTTAGGATTTTTCTTAGGTTTAGCTTTTCCTAATGTATTTTTAAATATATCATTAAAAGTTATTTTTTATTCAGCCTTAGGGTTTATACTTGTATTTGTGGATTGTGTTTATAACATTTTGTGTAACCAGGCACATTGTCATCGTACGGGGTTGCCCTTACCCATTCATTTATTTATCTTGGGCATACGTGGTTTAGCTCATTCTGTGCTGCAGCAATTCCCAAGACATGTTCTTGAGGGGGGCGGAGCCTGGCCTGAGATGTGAGCAGACGTGCACTGCAGAGCTGCTGCTGTAGCTCCTTGCAGAAATTCTGAAAACAGGGTGGCCAGTGGTATTTTTCGCCTGGTACCGGTGTCGGAACATACAGAGAGCAGTCCGGTGTAATGGAGACTCCTCAGGGCATGACGTGGCGCCGGAGGGAAGCATCCAAAATGCCGGTACAAGTGAGTCAAGATGCCGCCCGGACACCATGGCACGCAGAGAGGCTGGAAGCGGCCGAGAGTTGGGGCACCAATGCTACCAGCAAATTAGCCCAATATGCCCACAAGTCACATCACTCTGCATCCCAGCATAACTCTGCAGGGGGAATGACCCAGTAAAGGTGAGAAGACAGTGACGATGAGGGGTCAGACACAGACGACAGCAAGGTAACATTGGGGCAAACCTCAGGGGCCAGGCCTAAGCTAAGTGGCAAGAAGGGCGCATATCCCTATGGTCCAGCTGCAGAGAAACTGAAGCCTATCATGAGGGACCTTTTTCTGGCTATAAATACATGTAACTCCTCTATATTATCATTAAGTACTCAAATGGGGGGTGTGAAAGAAGAAGTGTCCTTTCAGCGCCATGATATTTACAAGCTGGCGGAGCGCACTACTGAAGTTGAAAACCGTGTCAGTAATCTTGAAGACAAAATTTCACCGCTTCTGAAAGATAACCGCAGACACACGCAAGATATAACTGCGCTATTGCTTAAGGCTGATGATTTGGAAAATAGACTTTGGTGCAATAATGTTCACATTGTGATTCTCCCAGAGAAAAGGAGGGAGCAATCCTTCTGATTTCTTTGAACATTGGCTGCTTGATTTATTTGGGAAAGTTCACCTAACCTCACTATTTGCTGTGGAACGAGCACACAGGGTTCCTGGTCGACCCCCTCCCACTGGCGCCCCTCCAAGATCAGTTTTAGTGAAATTGCTCCACTACAAAGACCGGGACATTATCCAGCGGAAGGCGTGGGATAAGCAAGAAGTTCAAGTTGATGGCCATAAAATCGCATTTTTTCCGGACTTCTCGGCTGAAGTGCAGAGGCGCAGGGCATAATTTGTTGATATTAAGAGGCTCCTGAAGAATTTAAATATGCCTTATTCTATGCTTTATCCGGATAAGCTGTGAGTTGTTGCAAGGGGCAACACATACTTCTGCGACTCTCCTAAGGAAGCAGCGCAGTGGATGCATTATAATGAATAGTCCATGCGTCGCTGTGAGGACATCACCACCTGAGGATTGACAGGGTCTCTGGATGTCGACTACTGGCGTTATATAGCCCACAATCTGTATCCTTTGGTACACTACCCAGTTGAGAGTGCTTTATTGGAACCTGGCGGCTGTAATTAGTGCCTCCTGTTTTTTCTTGATTGGCCGCACCTGTTTTGTGAATGCTAGGGATACTAGCACCTGTTGCGGGACTCATGCAACGCTCATGATTTGATGTCTGTTGCATATTTAGTTCTATGGAGAACTAGTGTGCCGTTGGGCCTTGTTTGGTTAAATCTTATGCCATTGTTGGGGTAAAGTGTTTCTCTGTGTTCATGTTGTGGGGGATGGTTTATAGGGGGGGGGGGATCAGTTTCTCAACACTTTTACCAATCTCAATAAGCCTTGTTATGGATGTCAGATGTACCGTCTTGTTGCCAATGCCGGAGCGGCATCTTCCTATCTGCTCTTTAAACATGGCGGATAACGTTAGATTTATCTCCTGGAATGTGAGGGGACTGAATGACCCGACCAAGAGGCACGTGATATTTCGCTTCTTAAATAAATATGCTCCTGCAATAAATTCTCTAGAAACTCATTTTAACAGGAGAACTTTTAATTTATCAATAACACATTTTTCCCTATACCTGCCCTCGTAATACTAATCAACCCTGGAGTGAGTATTTTTGGTCCATAGAAGCATTCCATTTAATTGCTACATGCTCATTCTGATAGTAATGGGAATATATTTTATCTTCTTGAAAGGTTTATCAAGTCGCCATTGTTTAGCAAAGCATGTCCCCCCTCCCTATCAAAGTTCGGGCCCCAAACACTTTTTTCCTATTTTGCAAAAATTTCCCCCAATACCCCCTTTGCTTCTACGGGGGTTTTTCAGACAGTGGGGTGAACTTGAAGTGGGGTCGGTTCCCAGAGGCTGCCCTTCTGGCAGAGACACCCCATTGGGTAAATTTCTCCAAGAAAGTCTAATGGATCTTTGGGGTTGTAAACACCCGGGACTAAGCAATATACCTGCCAATCTAGCACCTATTTTTCACCTCTAAATTTATATTGTGTCGTAACCTCCAGCTTATAATTTTTTTTTTTTCTGTAGAAATTTTTAGCACTTTTCAGCGAAGTTTCTAGACAACACCCCATTCTGGAACTTTTAAAATTAGCACCCGCTGGCTTCGGGGTCCCAATTCATGGGAAAATCCCTCCCTTTTTGGCTTTTCATTATAATAAAACCGACCAAATTAAAGAACTCATGGAAATGTAATGAATATAGGGGTCCCCCCCCCTCTTGATTGGGATGGGGATGCCCTAAAAAAACTACTTAGGGGGGTTTTCATACAACAAATTCCAAAAAGTAAGCGGAAAAAGGCTTAATTGGGAGGGAGGTACGGGATAAGGCCAAAACTGCTGAATTGCGCTTTCTTGCTCAGAGAGGATATTCTGCGCAAAGGGCGTTGCGTCAGGCTCAGGAACACCTGAATTTATACTTGCTGAAGACAGTAGCAAACAAGAGGGGCTTTCAAAGGCAGAGATATTTTGAGGAAGGTGAACGTGCGGGTCACTTATTGGCAGTAATCTCTAGGGCGCAAGCAGGCCCTTCTTATATAACTAATTTAAATGGGCCAGGTGGTGCAGATCTGATGCACACTAATTATATTATTATATACGTTATGTACGATTTTTACAAAGATTTGTATACATCTAAGCTATCGGTATCTGACATTTGCATACAAGAATATCTTGCCCAACTTAATCTCTAGAAGCTGTCTGATCAACAGCGAGAAGAATTAGAAAGCCCAATACAGTTGAAGTAGATCCATTGCGCTATACATTCTCTTGCTAATGGAAAGGCACCGAGTAGGGATGACTTGCCAAAAGAGGTATATCGCAAGTGCGAGGAATCTTTAGGTCCATTGTTTTTGGATACTTTTAATTATGCTATAGCTCAGAACAAACTCCTAGACTCCATGCAGGCAGCAGTTATCATTGTTCTGCCCAAGCCGGGTAAGGATCCAACTTTTCCGGAGTCCTACTGGCCGATCTCCCTTCTCCCAGTAGACGCCAAAATATTTGCCAATGTTTTGACGACTCGCCTCTCTCGAGTTATACAAAGTTTGATTCATGCAGATCAGACGGGATTTATTCCAGAGAAATCAACAGCCTTAAATATTAGGAGATTGTATCTTAATATGCAAATCCCTACAGATAATATAGGAGCTAGAGCTATCTGCTCCTTAGATGCCGCTAAGGCATTTGATAGTGTAGAATGGCGGTTCCTCTGGAAGGTCTTGGAACAAATGAATTTTGGGCCCATATTCATCTCGTGGATCAAACTGTTTTATGCTACTCCTAAGGCTTGTATGAGGATTAATGGCTGTATGTCTCCATCATTTGCCCTTGGTAGGGGAACTCGGCAGGGATGCCCAATGTCTCCGCTATTATTTGCAATCACTATTGAGCCACTAGCAATTCTTATCAGAGAGCACCCTGGAATCATGGGATACCGTAGAGGGGAGTATGAGGAGAAGATAGCGCTGTATGCTGACGATATGTTACCTACGGGTTGTGGTTGATGTCCTCACTGAGTTTGGCAGGTACTCGGGTATATGTATTAAATGGAGTAAGTCAGTGATTTTGCCGATAGATGGTACTGATATGCCTATTATTCCACAAGCACCGCTGCATATTGTAGATTCATTTAAATATTTAGGGATTACTTTCTCCTTATCTATAAGGCAATTTGAGAAATTGAACTTAGACCCATTATTCTTGAAACTTAGAGATAAGTCGAGGATATGGAGTAAGCTCCCTATATCACTGGTGGGTAAGATTAACCTAATCAAAATGATATGGATGCCTCAATTGTTATAGATACTCCATAATGCTTCCATTTTGATCCCACAGAGATTTTTCTGTAAACTTAATTCCCTGTTTAGGGAATTTATCTGGGGAAGGAAACCAGCCAGAATTAAATTAGAAACTCTACACCAACCGAAAGATGAGGAAGGTTTGGCGGTGCTCAACCCTTTTCTTTATTTTCTGGCAGCTCATATGCAGCATGTTAAAGGTTGGGAGGCGGATTTGCCTGTACATGGGAATGCTACATTGCTTCAATGTTTTTTGAGCACGAAATATTTGTATGAAATACTTGAGTCCGGGAGACTACAAAAAGCATACGCTCAGTACCCCACTCTTTTACTGTTACACAAAATATGGAAAAAAGTTAAAGACGTGGGGAATAAAGGGGTATACCTTGTACACACCACTCTGGAACAATCCGGCCATTCCAGAACTGGAAGGACTGGAGGGAAGGTAGGCCTGGGTAGTTAAGGGTGTTAGAAGATTCTCTCAGGTGTTGGAGGATGCGGGAACTCTCAAGTCTTTTAACCAATTGAAAATGTAGTTTGTTATTCTGCATTCCTTTTTCTATAAATACCTTCAACTTCAACATGCCCTGTATAATAGACTTAATCTCACTGCTATTACAGTCAATAAAATTACTCTTCTTGAACAACTTATATAAGAAAGGAGACAATCAAAAGGTTTAATCTCTTTATTATATACCCAACTATTGCACAAATACTTAGCTAAATTTCCCGTAACCTCCGGAGCAAAGTGGGAGGGAGATATAGGACCACTGGAACAAGATATCTGGGATGAGATATTGCAGATGGTGACTAAAATATCTCTTATAACAACATCTTTTTGTCACAAAAATATTCTACACAATTTTTATCGTACACCACTTTTTGTAACTATTATATAAGCTTACGTTACTACCTCTCGAGTCGATACGAAAAGGGCAATTATAATAAAATCATAAAGATATCCCGATGACCATTAAATCATGGAGAGGAACAATACCTTCATTCACCCAAAAACAGGAAGGAGAAGCGGAATTAACACCCACACCTAAAAGGGAACGTGCACTTCTTGGGGCAACACATTTAGGTTAAAAACCAAAAAAAAAATCACAACCACACTACCCCTTTTCTTGAAACCAAGCAGACCCTTAAACCCAGACCCAAAAATTTAAAAGGGGCCAGAAGGCAGTATGTTTTGAACCATCATTTTACTTGAACGGACATTGAATATCCCTGTCCTGAACGCGATGACCCCAAACTCATGAAACCAGTTTAAAAGGCCGGAAAAAAAGGATCTTTCAACCACCATTTTAGTTGAACGGACATTACTATATCTGCCTGTACCGCATATACCTTTTAAACCTGTCTGAACCCCAAATTAAAATGGGGGGAAAAAAGCATCTTTAACCACCTTTTAGTTAACGGACTTTGACTATACCGCCTGACCGCAGTAGACCATTAAACCTTCTGCCCCCAAATTAAAAAGTCCAAAAAAGGATTTTTGAACCACCATTTTATTGAATGGACATTGATTTAAACTTCCTGAACCGCAGATGACCTTTAACCCCTGTCTGATCCACAGATTAAAAAGTCCCGGGAAAAGAGCTTTTAACCCCCAATTTTAGTTTTCACTGGACTTTGACTTCCTTCCGGGGCCCACAGCAGACCCCAAACCGCATGACCCCCCCCCCCTTTAAAAAGTGCCGGGAAAAAGGAGTCTTCAACCCCCATTTTAGTTCACTGACATTGACAAACCTTCCGGGGCCACACATGACCCCTAAACCTGTTTGACCCACAGATCACAAAGTGGCACTATCATTTTGACAGGACTTCATTTAGTATATTTTTTGGAACGACATTTGTTTTACAAATTTTTGGGGAATTTTATTTAAGTTTTACATTATTACATTTGTTTTTTTTTAAAGTGTATAACATACAACAACACCCCTCCCGCAGTTTTTAAAAAGGTATTTTTACACTGTAGATGTTTTAGTTCTCGCACCCCAAAAGAATAAAAAATGCCTAATCATCCCCAAAAACACTTCTTATTGGAAACATTTGCCCTCCGCTCGGGGACAGCCCAATAAATTAAATGGTTTCATTTTCCTCCAAACCTCTTCATGATTGGGGACAACTCCCCGGATCAAATGAGCGACCCATAGTGACTCCGCCCCAAAAATTTAAGCCTCAAATTTGGCAATTTGGGCCAGCCCGGGGCCCCTTTTTACACTATTTAACCTCACAGAAATCACCTTTTTCAAAATCGATTTTTTTAAGAAATTTGAAGCTCTCCTGATTCCCCCTAAGGGTGAGCGCTAGGCTCCCAGCCACGTTAAAAGGGAGGTCCCTGCCAGGCCAACTTACAGGGGTTGGTGAGACCCAGCTAGCACTGTCTCTATTAAACGCTTTTCAGCTGCCAGGTCCGGATTTTACAGGGGGTGCGGTGAGAGCCAGGCGGGCGTCCCCCCTCATTTATACGTAAAAATCCCCCTTTGACGCACAAAAAAACAGTCATGCTGAAGCAAGGGGAAAGGTGGTAACCTCCACCTTCCCCTTCAGTACACAGCCCAAACCTGGGTACGTTTCCCCCTCCTATGATGGGGGACCAATTGACCCTTCATTTGGAAAACTGGTGGTTAAACGTCCTTTCCATCCAGTCCCCTTTTTCTTGGCATTTTTTTCTCATTTTACCAACGGCTGGGGGAAATTGTCCTGTTCTTTGTTCTCTGCCCTGCTCCATACCCATGTCCTCGAATAACCTACACTGTCAATCTTCCTTACCCCCCTTGTAAATTTTAAAGGGGAATTTTTTAGAAGCTTTTTTTGTACTGAAAGTTTTTTAGTATTTAATTCTAGAAAACACTTTTTAAAATAGGATGGAATCCCCCATGTTTTTTTTTCTCTTTTTTAAATTGTATTAAAGGGGGTTGTCCAATACAAGGATTGCACTATGAAAGATCTTCAAAAACAAATCATTTTGCAAATGTGGGGCCATTTAAAAATGTCCTACCTATTCCCTTTTTTTAACACACCATCACCCTTGAGCCCCTCTTTACAATTTTGAAGAAAAATGTCTGTTAAAACCCATTTTTTTCAATAGGGCCTTAGTCTAGCTGCATTTCACAGCAAAATGCCCCCAAAAAAATTAAAAAAAGACCCTTTAGCCCCTTTTTTACAATTGGAAGAACAAATGTCCCCGTTAGAAACAACATTTTTATATAATAGGACCTTAAATAGCTGCATGTCCCCAGCAAAATCCCCCCAAAAATTCAAACATGACCGTTGAGCCACTTTTTACAATTGTGAAGAACAAAGTCCGTTTAAAAAAATTTTTTATAATAGGACCTGTAGATACCCATGTCACAGCAATATCCCCCAAAAATTTAAAGCTGACCCTTGACCCCCCTTTGACAATTGTGAAAAACAAAAGTCTGTTAAAACAACATTTTTTTTTAATAGGGCCTTAAAATTAGCCAAGTCACAGCAAAAAGCCCCCCAAAAATTTAAAAACTGACCCTGAGGCACTTTACAATTGTGAAGAACAAATGTCTGTTTAAAAAAACTTTTTTTTTAAAAAGGACCGTAGTATAGCTGCATGTCACAGCAAAATCCCCCAAAAAAATTTAAAGCTGACCCTTAGCCACTTTTTACAATGTGAAGAACAAATGTCTTTAGAAACAACATTTTTTTGGATGGACCCCGTAGTTTGCTGCATTTTTAAAGCACATACCCAAAAATTAAAAAAAACTTCTCAACCACTGTTAAAAATTGTGAGGGGGAAAAGCCACTCAAAAGCCACTTTCTGTTCCAAAAGGACCATGATTATTGCTGAAACTCACAACAACATTACCCCCAAAAATATAAATATACTTCTCACCACTAATAAAAATTTTGATGGAGAGAAAAGCCCCCTTAGAAGCCAATTTTGTTCCAAAGGGCCAAATTATAGCTGTATCTCACAGCAACATACCTCAAAAACCCTTGACAAAGCAAAACTTCTAAAAATAAAAGGGGTAAATGGGAAAACGGTGTTGTTAAAAAACCGCTGCTTTTTTTTTTCTCCCCCAGCAAAACCACAAAAAAGAACTGTTGGAACCGAAATAAAAATTGCAGTAAAATGACATTTTAAAAAACTTTTCCAAGAGGGCCATTTTTTGTTTGAAAGGAATTTAATAACCGGGAACAATCGTGACCCCCAAAAATTTGGGGGCCCCAACATCGTCAGAGATCCATCCCGATTTATCTTGGAAAGTCAAAAGATCCACATTATCTGTGGAAACCGATGGTTTGTCTTAATACTCTTCCCGCGTGCTGAAGGGCCCCTCAATATGACGCTGGCTGCTGGCAGGACAACACCCCCTATGCTGGCAGCAGCCGGGCCATTCGTCCTTTTTAACCCAGAAGTCTATTGGGGCCGGAACACACAAAAAAATGGTTTGAGACCGATAGTCGTGCACCAACTGAAACTGGCTCTGTGTTGGATGGTCCCTTTTTGCAGCTTTTGGGGAGGGGTAAACAACGATTGCCAAGGTCACCCTTAGGGTTCTGCCACCTTCCTGCTGCTGCCCACGGCTACTTGGCACTCTACCGCTGTCACGTCGCTGATTTTTCCACCGTGACATTTTGGGGGCGTGAAGCAGACGCAACAATGTCCAAAGTTATCAATCAGCAGGTCTCCATTTTCCCGCATTTTTCTCTCTATTTGGGTGGTGGAAAGGAAAAATGCTGATTTTTGTTTTGTACCGGGGCCGGGGGTGGCCACCCCGTAACTGTTGTTCATTTTGATGGCTTTTAAAGCGAGGATCTTTTGGGGGAAAAAGGAGCACCAAGCACTCATGTGAGAGATGGAGCCTTTATTTCCCAAGCCCTGGGTCGAAGGGCACTAGCAAACTGATCTTTCCCCATCTTCCTCCTCCGCCTCAAAATTTGCGCCAACCTCTTTTCCCCGGCAGGGACGTCGGTAAAGTCGGTGCTAGGAATACCTCCTCCTCCTCCCTCCTCTGGCCAGCTTCAACACAGCCCTGACTTGCCGAGATGAGCCCCCTGAAGCGATCGCTGCCTTGCACAGCCTGGACCCCAAAACCCCTGCCTAAAAGAAGAGCGTTAAAAGAAAACTGTCGGGCCTTGTGGGTTCGACGGAGAAAGGCTCTGTGCCGCATCTGTGTCCGTTCTCCTCCTCCGTCGCTGGCGGGACCTTTGTTTCAAGTTTCAACATTTTTCCAGAACTAAGATCCCACAAAGCTATGCTGCAAGGGGATTGTCCGCACTGACCATTTTGGGGGCTTCTCAAAAATGGGAAGGAGGGCAGACTCTTTCACCTGCCCCCCACTCTCGGGGCCAGCACCCCCCGGTCCGCACCGCTGCTTGTCAGGCCATGTGTCACTTTTACTGCTAATGGCATTGCGCGCCCCAAATCTGGGGGCATGTGGGGGGTGGAATTCCAGCGTGTTGCCACTCAACAATGGGAAAGGTTTACGGGGAGACCAGCTACGCTGCAACCAGCCAGGCGGGACGAACAGGGTGCGAACGGCGGGAAATGCAACTCAACCTCGGCCTTCCTCAGCAGGCATTTCCCAAACCCCGGGTTTGCTCTTTAGAAAATTTTTTGGGCGACAAGGTTCCTGAATTGCCAGGCAAGGATGTGCTCCAGCCTACAACTTTAAGGGGGGCCACAAATTTCGCCCTTTCGCACCCACCTTTCCCGGGACAAGGTTCTTTCACCCTCCAGGCTCGGTTTCTCTTGCGGGGAGCCGTCCACATTTCCCGCCTCAGGAAAATTTAGGCTTTTTGGGTTTGGGATGGTTTGGGTTAAAGTTTTTTCTTTTTGCTCCCAAACCGGAAAAAAGAAACTGGCTGCTAGACTGGCCCCCTGTACGGCGTGCAGGGCGTCAAAATGGGGGA
>JAODAL010084497.1:0-10896 GCA_025379985.1 Phyllomedusa bahiana
CTTTTTTTTTCCCCCTTTTTTTTTCTTTTTTTTTTTCTTTTTTTTTTTTTTTTAAATCTTTCCCCCCAAATTCCCCTTTTTTTTTTTATTTTTTTTTTTTTACCTTTTTCCCTTTTTTTTTCCCTTTTTTTTCTTTTTTTCCTTTTTCCCCTTTTAAAAAAATTTTTTTTTTTTTTTTCTTTTTCCCCTTTTTTTTTTTTAAAAATTTTTCTTTTTTTTTATTTTATTTCTTTTTCTTCTTCTCCTTTTTCTTTTTTCTATTTTTTTTTTTTTTTTTTTTTAAAATTCCTTTTTTTTTTTTTTTTTTCCCCTTTTTTTCCCCTTTTTTTTTATCCTTTTTTTGTTTTTTTTTCCCTTTTTTTTTTTTTTTTTTCCCCTTTTTTTTTTTTGCTTTTTTCCTTTTTTTTCCCCCCTTTTTTTTTTTTTTTTTTTTTTTTTTTTCTTTTTTTTTCTCCTTTTTTTTTTAAACTTTTTTTTCTTCTTTCTCTTTCTTTCCTTTTCTTTTCTTTGGTTTCTTTTTCTTTTTTTTTTTTTTTTTTCTTCCCCCAACTTTTTTTTTTTCCCCTTTTTTTTAAACTTTTTTTATTTTTTTTCTTTCCTCTTTTTTTCCCTAACTTTTTTCTTTTTTGTTTTTTTTTTTTTTTTTTTGTTTTACCCCTTTTTTTCTTTTTTTTTTTTCCTTTTTCTTTAATAATTTTTTACTTTTCTTTCTTCCCCTTTTTTTTTCCCCCCTTTTCTTTTATTTTAGGTTCTTAAGGGAAAAAGACGTTAGGGGGGCTGATTAATTTATATTAAATATAAATGGTCCCTACAAAAATTTGGGGAAAAAAATTTTTTTCAAGTAAACCCCCCCTCAAAAGAAAAGGGGGAATTCCTTCGACTAGAGAAAAAAGGATTCAATTCAGAGGAAAAGAGGTTCTTAAACTGTAAAAAACTTAAAATTGTGCATTAGCCGCCTGGGAGTGGTCAGGGCGGGAAAAACTGTAGAATTTTTCAAGATAAGCTTAGATCCCTCCCGGGAAACAAAAATATTAGTGCGTATGTTGCAAAGTAAAATTTGGACCCTGGTGGTGGAGGTCGGGGGTTAGAATGGGGTCTCCCTGGAGCAGATTGGTTTTTCCCTTGGGGGTTCCAGGGGCATTCACCAGTGTGAGGGGGGGGCTTATGTCCTTGTCTTTTTTACCTCCCCCCCCATTTCCCCACCTTGGTTGAACTTGATTGACCGTTTTCTTTTTTTAAAACCCTACTAACTATGTTCATAAAAAAGGGTTTTAAAATTTGTCCACTTCTTTTTGGAACACGGGGCCCAAAGTGGGGGATATGAGAGGCTATAAAATTTGGGGCACTCGCTGACCAGCACTTGGGTTGAATCCCGTCAGCAGTGAGTGTGTGTGATTACAAGCACATGTAGTTTTTATGTAGCTGCCTGAGACGAGAAGTGATATCTGAGTGTGCAGCCAGGATGAGGGCTTCACCCCTGGTTTTCCCCCTGGGACGAGTGTACACTATGGATCAAAGGAAGCAGCTAAAACAAAAAAGTGCGGGAATTTCTAAAAAGGTAAAAAATGTTTTTTATTTAATTTGAAAGTTTTCCGTAAATTTTTTATTTCATGGAAAAACCCCTTTGGATGCACCCAGTTTGGCCTTGGTGATGGAGTCTTGTTTTTGAAATCTGAATGTCACTTTATGTGGAAATAAAGTGTGGTGATGTTTTTGTATTTATATTAGGGGTGTTTTGGTGATACGGTCCCATTTTTTTTGTGAAGAACACCAAAATTAAAATTTTTGAAAAATTTTGCTGTTTTCAAAATATACATTTTTCTGAGGCGTGGCCCGGACATCCAGGAGAACGACCATCTCAAAGAGTCTGCTACCATTGGTTTAAACTATCGTTTTTATAACATTGGGATATCAATTACTCCCATTTAGGACCCATTGTTTGGCGGGGTGTTCCCCGATCTACAAAAAAATTTTTTTTGGGAAATTTTGAAGTGTCTATCCCACTGCGGCCTAACCCCGCCCGGACCTCGAGCCCGGGTTTTTCACAGGAGATGCAGCTCCACAAAGGACTGAACTCGAGGGGTGGCAAAAGGGCCGAGACCTACAAAGGCTTATATTGCTGCCCACCGCGTGGGTGTTTGGGGGGCAGGAGACAGCAGCAGGGGGGTTAATCGGGATTTTCAACTTTGTGCCTGTCTTGAAAAAGCCTTGGGGGCAGTAAAGGAGGGTTTAGCTCTGGAAAAGGTCCTGTGCGTCGTCCGTGTCGGTGAGGACAAGACCCACCCAGTTCATCAAACAAGGCAAAGAGCAGTGCTATGGAGCCAGGCGGCCTGACTGAAGAACACCTTTGTCGGGTCTCTGCCATTTCAAACCTCCCTGTATAACTCATCACCAGCGAATGAGAGGAGCGTAGGTGAGGGGTCTTGGTGACAAAAGGGGACAGCACCCTTTTTCAAAAACCTCATCCACAGGGGCCTACGCCTCCCTCCTATTAGTAACTCCAATAGGCCGCTAACTTCCTAGGTTGGGTGCTTGTAATTTAATCGGAACCTGCTTCCCGAACAACATCATTAGTAAAAGAACTATAGTGCAGATCCCCCACCGCTTTTTGGAGAAATCGGACACTTGCTCCAGCATATATGTTCTGATGTTTGTGAATCTGGCCTTCTACAATGAGATCTTGCATCTACACAAGTCCCTGTTCCCTTAACACTGGAACAATTCTGGGGGTAGAAGGTAAAAGTACAAAACTACCTGTGCTTGCTGCGAACCCTCGGTCCTATCTGCAATGTCTGGAATCCAGTGGCTGTCAGTTACAAGTCTGCTGCAGCGACGCTTGGCCATCCTTGGGCCTCTGCTATCTGCACGACATGTCTGCTAAGCTTTTACAGCAAAATCTCCCTGGTCCAGGCTCGGACATCTCACACCTGAGACTGTGGCACTTCAGGCCGCTTCATATGTCCTTTCCCTTATGCTGATAGGGTCCACCTTATGCCATATTTTTAATTGTCATGCTGGCCAATATGTGACTTGTGGTCATCCATCTTGTCGGGCCCTTGGAAAAATTTTATCTTATAGGATTTTTAAAATTCACTCTTTAGGTCTCCCATGGCCTAAAACCACATCTCACTTGAAGAGACTGTAGAGTACTGAGACTGATCCCAAGATAAGATCTTCTGTTGGTGGCGTAGGTGGCCACTTAGTGAATTGTGGTCACCCCGTTGACCAAGAGTTATACTCCAGCTCCCAGATTCCAGAGGATCTTTGCCAGTGTCATTCTGGGGTGTCTAAGGCCCACAGGTGGAGTTGATTCTTGGGGCCCACCAATTGTGCTGTTTCTGGGCCCACTTATGGATTTTATTTTAGGGGCCCAACCTACAGATACTGCTAATGCGTACACGCCTTTTAAAGCTGCCTCTTGCTTTTTGATCCTTTTCTGCTTTTTTTTCTTTTCTGGGATATCTAGCAAAAAAAAAATTAGGTTGCCATGTCAGGGGGCCAACCAGGGCTTTCCCCTATTCCCTTGTGGACCAATCCGAGCCTTTCCTAAGTGTCTTGGATTTGCCTCATCAACACAAAAACTGTGGTAGCCCAGTTCTATAGATGTATGACCAGTCGTACACCAAAATGTAAAAAACAAATTGGCGCACATCATTTTTGGGGAATTAAAAATACAGGTGCACACTGGTGTGCAGTCAAAAGCTTTGAAAACACAAAACATTTTCAGTGCACTCTATAGGCACTAAAAAAAGGTCAAAAAGGACTAAAAAATTTTTTGGGAAAAAGCGTTTCTCTTATGGAAAATTTTGAAAAAATGTGGGTTTTTTGTGACATTTTTGTCAAAATGAAATGCCCACTACCACAGCAAAGGTGACCAAATTCAGGTGGGAAACCTTCGCTACATGCTAGGGGACTTTTTATTCAAGCGGCTTGAAACCATAACACTTTTTTAGACTCGGTTTTTTATCATTTTTTTTTTGCCCCTTTTTTTTGTGAATATTCGGTTTATTTTCGATAATACAAAAAAGGGTGTGAAATGTTGGGCCCCGGTAATTATAAAGAAGAGAAATAACCCTGATTTATTAACATGAAAAGACACACTGAGGCCACATTTGTTAAGGTCGTTACAGTAGAATTCTGGCACAATTTGTGGCAAAAATAATGGCGTCCATACTTTATACCAAATTTATTATGCATTTTAGACAGTCTCTAGACATTTCCGCCTCAGATGACAAAAGGGGTTTGACCTCGGTATAAGGTGGGGGGTGGTTTTTTGGGAAAGGAAAAGGGTTAGCCCGCACTACCTGGGGCCATAATGCACAAAAATTTTGGCCCCGTTGTGATAAAAATAAGCCAAAATTAAGGGGTAAGGTTGACCCAAAGGGGTGTAATTGCCCAGATTTTTGCCCTCTGAGAAATGTGGTGCATGGTAAGAGCACGTCCACACAATATGTCTGATTGGGGAATCCACAGTGGGTCGCCCGAGAGAAATTTTTTTTTTTTCTTTATCAATTGATTTTTTTTTGAATTTTTCCCAAAATAAAACAGATAAGAAAAAAGTGGGGAATACAGGGCCCCAATTCGATTTTTTCAAAATCGGTATCTTAATACAGTAAGACAATGGCACTTGATATATAAATGATGATATGATCTAAAATATAAAAAAAGGTTTAAAGAAAATTACCAAAGTTAAAATCATGTTGTACGGTTGAAATCCGTTTTCAAATATCGCTAGAGCAACTAAAAAAATAACGAAAAATTTGTAAAAAAAAAAAAAAAAAAAAACTTGCAGCGTAGGGTATACCCATGGTGAAAAAGAATTTTACCCCATAATTGCGGGCCCTTATTTTTTTTGATTGATAAGATTTGAAATGGTCGACATTTGGTATACCTTCATGTTTAGAAATGAATGGAGCCATTGAAAAAATCAAAGACTTTGAACATTAAAAAGAAAAAAACTTATGAGGGAAAAGGAAGGGGGAAAAGGGAATGCGGGGTGGGGAGGAGGGGAAAAGGGGGTTTTTGGCCCACGGGTACTTTAAGTTCTGCGCTTTGGGAAAAAAGTTGGGGAGAGGGGCGGTTAGCGTCCCTCTGGTTGCCAGAGTGTGAAAAATTTTTTAAAGTTTTGCCTTTCCCCAAAAACTAAAAATTTTTTCTAGGTGAAATTAGTGGATATTATGTCAAAAAAATTAAATTTGGACGGGGGGTAGGGGGACCGAAATTGCTAGTCTAGCGCGGGGTATTGGCACACCCTGCCCCCGGTTTAAAGGCGGAATTGAGACTTTTTATTAGGAAAAAGGCGAATTTTGGGGGGAATTTGGACATTGCTTTTTGGGCAAATTTTGAGGCATTTCAACCCTCCCTCCAAAATTGTTTTAGTGGGGGCAAGCCCAAATTATATGTGTAAAGAACCCTGGTTACCGAACCCCCCACCAGCAGAGGGTGAAAGGAGGGGTAAATGGAAAGTAAACGAGAGGGGTGTGTACCTTTGGTTAAGAGTTTTGATACTGTTTTTTAAAAACTGACTGAAGCTGAGGATGTATGGGCTCACTGAAGAGCTACCGTCCATTGGTGTTCGGTGTATGTGCTTCCTAATTCTCTTTCCCATTTGACGATATCGTCAGTTTTGACAAATTCAAAAATTTTTGGTTAGGAGGTTTAAAATCAATTTAAAACTCTTTTGGATTTGGGAAGTTTTTATTTAGAAAGGGTTGAATGGGTTTGGAATTTTGATAGTTGGATGGCTCTCGTTTTAAAAAAAAGGGGCGATTTGATTAATTTTGGGAAAGGGTCTTTATCCTGTACCATATAGGGAGATGAAAGAGGAAAAGATTGTAGGGTTCTTTTGGTGTATAGGTCTGAATGTGGTTTTTGCCTTTTTTTTCCCGTTGGTGAGGATATAGGGGGGAAGACTAAAAGTAAAGTTTGTATCGGGACCTGAAGCACCGTGGAGGTATTGTTGGGAAGGAAGCTGGGTTAAACCATGTCCCAATATTTTGTGGAAGTTGTGATCGGCGGGGAGGGGGAGGCTAAGTATTTTGGAAAGCAGAGGGGTTGAGTAACCAGGTTTCAAGGGGTGGGTTTAAAAGGCCCGCCCCTGAAGCCCAAAAAATTTATCGTCGGTCGGGGCCCACCTTTTGTTTGAAATTTTGGTCGGTGTAAACGCAATGTGGTTGTTTTTTAATAGGGAAGTCCCCAAACCCGGGCCGCTACATTTGTGCATAATGTTGATTTTACCCGGGGGACGTTTTGTTTTCCCCAGATAAATTTTTTCTTTTGTGAATGAAACGGGGGAAAATACGAATTAGAAATGGGTATGGGAAAATTTCTTGGGAAAGTAGGGTTTTTTGGGGGAGTTTTTCATTTTGAAAAAGGTTATTCTACCAAACCAAAAGAATTTTTCTTTTTTAAAATTTTCTTTTAATTCTTTTGTAAGTCGTGAAAAAGGGCAAGGGTTGGTTTTCGCTAGACAGAGCTTAGTCTGGTAATTTGAATGCCTAAATAGGAAAGTGATTAGTTTGCCATCGAAATGGAAAAAGAGGTTTTTAGTGAGTAAATTTTTCTGACAAAGGGAAAAAAAAATCCAAAACTAGCGATTTAGAGGAGTTTTTTTGTAGACATTTTACTGAATCTTTAAAATTTTTCAATTATCGAAGGTAGAGAACTAATGGATTGGACATTGGATAATGTCACGCGAAAGGGGAGTCACAGGGTTTTTGTTTTGCTTTTTTTGAACCTGAAATAAGGGTTTTCATGGGATGGTTCTGCGGGGGTTCTAGAGTAGTACGAAAAGTAAGGGGAAAAGGGCATCCGGGCGGGGCCCGTTGTGTTTTGGGAAAAGGTTTTTTGGGGACAGAAAATTATTGCGGGGACCCGGGCAGTGGGGGGGTGGTATATAGGGTTGTAGGGCCCTGGAGTATAGGTTTTTTAAAACCCGTTTTTTTTCCAAGCCCCTGAGGCGAAGACCAGTTAACTCTGTAAAAACGCCTTCTTGCGTCTAAAGTGGGAGAAAGGGAAGGCATTTTAGGGTTTTTTTCCCTATATGGTGGATAATATTGAGAAGTTTTCGGTAGCGCCCGGGGCCTGACGCCCTTTGTAAAAACCCACCGGGTCGGTTTTTAATAAAGCTGGAAAAATTTCCACCAAAAGGTTCGCAATTTCTTGGCGAACTTTTGGGTACAGATTCAACAACGAGATTGGTCTGAAATTAGTGGGGCATAGGGACTTCCCCGGGTTTAGGGATCGTTACTATAGTACTTGTAACATTTCTGGTGGCAGTGTTCCCTTGACATGCTAAGTTTTATATTCCCCCAGGGGGGGATTTGGATTGGGGAAAAGGTTGAAAATATTCTTTAGGAAGCCGTGGGGACCCGGAGTTTTTTTTCCCTGGGAAAGGGGGTTTATATTGTGCGGGATATTTCATGTAACGAGAATGGGGCATTGATTTTTTCTAAGAGATGTGGAGGCAGATGGGGGTGTTGGAGGGAGGATAGGAAGTTTTGGAGTGGTTGCCAAAGGGAGGGAGATGGGGGGGATATTTTTTTAGTTTTTTTAGTTTAGTAAGAAGTCGCTGAATGCGTCCGCTTTGCGTGTGGATGTGAAATTTTGGGGGAACCGTCCGGTGATAGAAAGGGGAATTAGATTTGTGGCGTATCAAGCATTTTTTGGCCTTACCCTAGGGGGTTATTTAAAGATTTGTAATGGGTTTTGTCAAATATTTTTGGTTTGGTTATCAAAGTTTTGCCTTTTGAAAGTTCCTAAGGGGGTTGTTTCTAGCTTTGTATATTTGAGGTTTTTGGCCTGGGGTTGGGGTTTTGTTTTTTTTTTAGATTCAAATTAGACAGGGGAGTCATCCAACCCCCCATTTTTAAGTCTCAAATTTTTTTTGTTTTGGAAGAGAGTTTATCAAGAGCCTTGTTTTCGCCTTAGTGCGTTTAGAGGACAAATGGCCGGGGCCCGGGGTTGATTTTACGCAAAATATGGGTTAGATGGTTTAGGATAGTTTTGTGGGGGTAGGATCGGGTAGAATCCCCAATTGGTTTTTCCGGGAAGGTGTGGACCACTGTGTCCCCCACACAATAGATAAGATGATAGGGGCGTGTGGCCAGGAATAATCCAATATCGCATTTCCGACTCTTTGCAGGGGCCCCCTTTCCAAGGAAAAATGTCGTACGAAGTAGGATTGGGTTTTGGCGAGTAGTATGTAAAACTTTTCTGCGGCGTGGGGGCACCGCCCTGCATGTATAAAGAAGATCTCTCTAACCCAAGGGTGGAGTTTTAGAACTCTCTTTTGTTGGGAGGAGTCCATGGAGGGGTCTGAGACAAATTAAAAAACCGCAAAGGATGAGGGTTCTTGAAAGTTTATTTTAGCTTTCTTTTGGATTTTATTTATGATCTAAATTGGTTGGAATTGGGGGGTGAGGGTTTCTATAGTTTATTTTATATTGTTAATTTTCCCACTAGGTTATGAATCTAATGTGGATCTATTGTTTGGTTAAATTGGACGGTATGCCGAATCTTGATTGCTAGGCCACCCCCCTGCCTTCTTTTTTTCTAGGGTGAAAAAATTGTGGGAAATCGTTTGTGGTGAATCTTGGAAATTTCTGGGAAACAGATGCGTTTCTGGATGCACAGAAATCTGAACGTGATTTTGTAGCTTCTTTCCATAACTGGAAAGTTTGAAAGGGGTATTTGTCCCCCAAAGTTCAATGATTCTAGTCGTGTCATAAGGTATTAGGAATATTTTGTTTCAAAGAAAAGGTCTAAGTTCAGGGGGCCGTAATCCAATTTTTGTAATGTAAGGATACCGGGGTGGCCGGGGGGAAGAAGGGGAAGGGGGAAGGGGGGTAACAAAAAAAACATAATAATAATAACCTAAGCAGGCAGTAAAAAAGCGCAATCCCGGGGGGAGGATTTTTCAAAAAAAGGAAATGTATACATTAAGAATATCCCAGTGGAACAGATTTTTGCTTTGGTGGTGAAAACATAAACTAAAGTGTAAATGATTCAGTTTTTACGGTGGACCATCTTTTGGTTGCTTGGGAGGGGGGGCGTGGGCGGGGGGTGTCATCATGGGGCAAACTTCATTGAAGAAGTAGTTTTTAGCCAGATATGGGGTACAATGATGTGGGGGTCTTTCCCTCTTTTTTGTACAAAGATTTCATCGGGAAACCCCACCCCATTTTTTTATGTTTTTTTGAGGAGCGTCAAAGTGATTGGGGGCGAATTTTTTTCTGGTGGCCCGGTATGTTGCGACAATCGGGGAAAATTTTTTCGATTTTTTACGGGTTGGAAGTGGTTTTGTTGCCCGGAAGTTGGGGGTTTTGTCTTTAATGTGGTAAAGGAATCAGCCCGGGGGGGGTCACTGGGAAAAAGTATCGGGAAGAGAGGAAGGCCCAGGGAAATCGATGGCTCTATAATAAACAAGTCTGTTTTTGGAAAAGTTTTTGGAAAATGGGCTTGATAAGGGTTTGTAGGGAGTTTTGGAGGTCAAAAATAAAATTTTTCAGGGACCCCTAAATTTAAAATTATTTTTGTCTGCTCCGTCTTTAAGGTCTGCCTTTTATCTTTATTCTATCCAGTCGTCTTTACATTGTTATGGGTCACTAATTTGTTATGGGTTGGGGGAAATTTCCTCCATTTTTGATTCTACTGATGGACTCTTTCTCCAAAGCGTCGATGTTGGTGTTCAGTGTAGAGATAGAAGCTTGTAAGGGGGTTTTTGGGAGATGCACGAAGGGCTAGCATCATTTCCTTTAACAATGATGGAGGGGGCAAGCTTGGGGTTTCCAAAATTTGGAACGATTCAGGGAACTGGGGGGGCGTCAGTTCTTGTTCTGTAGAGATTTGGGGAGAACTGCCTTGGTCATTGATCTGAAAGTTTTTCCCCCTGTTTGAGGGCTATTATTTGTTGGTCTAAAATAGGAGCTGGGAGATGATCTGAAGGGTCTTCCCTGTTAGACGTTGATAAAGTAGAGTATGCCTTTTTTCTTATTGGTGGGGAGGTAGTGTTCGAGGTTGAGTTGCGGATCCGAAGGGTTTTCCCAGTGAATGGCGAGGGTGAACCCGGGAGCTCGGGGAAAGGCAAGTCCGGGGGGGGTATGGATTTTGTTGAAGACTGTTTGGTTTTTGTTATTACCCCGTCCGCCTCCAAACTTTTCCTTAACTCTCCAGGGGTAAAAAAATTAGTTAAGCTTAGAGAACCCCCTTTTTCTTTGTTTTTTTTAGAGGGACCCATTTAATGCTGGAGGCTCAAAAGTGGTGGAGAACTGTAAAGAGAGCTTTTGTTGGGGGAAAAGGCTTGGGCTGCAAGGTTGAGGGGGACCAAAAAACGGTATTAATAAAATTTGAATGGTTGTTGCTATTTCAAGGGATAACAAAACATTGAAGTTTTCCCCTGGTTTGGGGACAATGGGAGTCCCTGGGGTTAACTTAGAACGGTACTTTGTCTTTCTATGATTTGAGTAGAAGTCACTAACTTGTGTGATCTGTAAGTAGCCACTCTACGGTATAGAGTTACAGTAAAGTAGCGTGACTAGACGGTGATGCCGTGCTATGAAGCAGAGCAGATTATGTGTGGTGTGGTTAATACTAAGAAATGAGAAAGGGCTGAGTTACTCAGGTTGTAATGGTAAAAGATTATTGTAGGAAAATAAACGGCCCCCAAAGGGGGTTGAGTGTATAATAAAGAAACCTAGATGGCGTTTATGTACTTCGTAAGGGTTTAAGTGGAAATGTTAATCAGCAACTATGAAAAGGGAAAGGGGTTAGACAGCATGGGTATTGTGTAAAATATCGCTAGAAGACGGGAAATTATTTTGGGAGAAATCACCCTTTTCCAGGGGTAGGTTAAAGGGCTCAAGATTTTTCCGGTAGAAAAAGGTTTTTTTGAAAAAG
>JAODAL010084498.1:0-10896 GCA_025379985.1 Phyllomedusa bahiana
GGTAAACCTACAACACCCAATAAGACCACTGGGTCAGAAAACACCGGTAAACCTAAAACACCCCAATAAAACCCACAAAAGGTCAGACCCCAGCTCAGTATCCCTAAAACCACCATATAGAGACCACAAGGTGGTCTGACACTAGCTCAGGTACAACCTACAACACTGCTATATAGAGACCATGGTGTGGTCAGACTCCAGCTCTGGTAAAACCTACAACACCACTATATAGAGACCACAAGGTGGTCCGACACTAGCTCAGGTACAACCTACAACACTGCTATATAGAGACCATGGTGTGGTCAGACTCCAGCTCAAGTCACCATCACGTGACAGTTACTGCAGCACTGACCCAACACAGAAGCAAAATAACCCGTGATATCCATAGATTCACAGGAGATGATGATTTTAACCGATGACGACTTCTCCCGGCCACCACTTGTCCCTGCAGAATTTACACACAAATAAATATCTTAGAATCCTCACTTTTCCAGTTACCTATTCCCACCTCTGTACAAACTTGCCAGTGATGGGAGAGCGGGTACAGGCCATAGCTTAGAGACACAATCTCTTAGAGAATGCGGGAGGGGGAAGAAGAGAACTAACCCCCTGGAGATTGTGCTATGAGTATAGAAATAGAAGTAAACACCGTCACACTCTGTCTACTGGACATGTTCCGGGTCCCTCCTGCTGGCTTTAGCCCTCACCGCCTTATACAGACTTCCCCTTACCTATAGCCGCCATTACATCTCATATCCTCTATTTGCTTCTGCTGCTGCTTTCTACCACCTTATTCTTACCTACCACAGATGTTGGTTGAGAAAGGCCTGCTGGCCGAAACATCACACAGTTACATCTACCTCTAATTATTCATGTTGTTCCTATTCTGAATTCTAGGCAGTAAACGGATCTAATTATCTTCCATTTTATGGAGCAAACTGGCATAATACTATTCACTTTGTAAATAAATGTATCACTCCCTGCATAAATTTTGGTGTGCCGGTGTCTACTTCTATTTCTATATTCATTGGTCTTGCGACCTTTTACGCCTGAGCACCCTTCCTTATATTGCGTAATATGGTGTAGATGACTTATATACTGCTATGACTATGGCCTGTGCCCCTCAGAATCATATTACCAGGTAGATTGGCAAAGTCCTAGGTAGGTAGGTAGATAAATGGGCAAAGCCCCAGGTAGCTATATAGGCCCTATTTAGGTAGGTAGACCCCCGTTGGAAGACCCTAGTTAGGAAGGTTGGCTCCAGGCAGGTTGGTGGGTAGGCCCAAGTTAGATAGATAAGTAGGTTCCAAGTAGGTAGGTAGGTGGGCTGCAGGTGGGTAGGTAGGTAGTCCCCAGGTAGGTAAGTATGCCCAAGTTAGGTAGGTTGATAGGCCCCAGTTAGGTTGGTGGGTCCCAGTTAAGTAGGTTGTAAGTGGGCCCCAGTTAGGTAGGTTGTAGGTAGGTGATAGGTGGCCCCCAAGTAGGTAGGTTGATAGGCCCCAGTTAGGTTGGTGGGCCAAAGGTAGGTAGGCATTAGGTCATTAAAGCCCCAATTAGGTAAGCTGAAGGTAGTTAGGGCTCTAGTTAGGCATGCTGAAGGTAGTTAGGACCCCACTTAGGTAGGCAGTAGATAGTTAGGGCCCCAGTTAGGTAGGCAGTTAGGGCCCCAGTTAGCTTAGCAGTAGGTAGTTAGGGCTCCACATAGGTAGGCAGTAAGTAGTTAGGGCCCCAGTTAGGTAGGCTGTAGATAGTTAGGGCCCCAGTTAGGTAGGCAATTAGGGCCACAGTTAGCTTAGCAGTAGGTAGATACGGCTCCACATAGGTAGGCAGTAGGTAGTTAGGGCTCCAGTTAGGTAGGCTGTAGGTAGTTAGGACTTCAGTTAGGTAGGCATTAGATAGTTAGGGCCCCATTTAGGTAGGCAGTAGGTAGTTAGGGCCACAGTTAGGTAGGCTGTAGGTAGTTAGTGCCCAAGTTAGGTAGGCTGTAGGTAACTAGGGCCCTAGTTAGATAGGTTGTAGGTAGTTAGGGCCACATTACTCAAAAAATAAATAAATAAACTCCCCTCTCTCCCAGTCCTCCGATGTGATGAGTAGCTGTCCAGACTCTAGTGAACTCTGGTGTAGGTGGCGTGATGACGTGATGTCATTGCGCCGCCTACACCACCACCAGATGGCGACACCTGGTTTTCTAGGTCCGCTAAGGCTACACAGTCCCGGGGATCAAAGACACAGGGCCCGGGCGTTCTGAGGCAATATGCAGGGGCCAGGAGCCATGTGTCAGTTTCAGTACCTCTGAGACCTCCTGGAGCTTGGGGCCCACCAAGGTTTTCAATGACTCCCCAGGCCAGACTGAGGCTGGACATATAGATTCCTGATCATCCCACTTTCACCGCAAACCATTGTTCATGCCCCCTTCTCTTACAAAGACTGCTGCTAATCCATCTCCTCTCTCACACAGATTGCTGTCATTCCCCTTACAGAAAATGCTGCGTACATTAACTCTAAGAAACCTAATGTACAAGCAGTCAACTGTTGCAAGTATTCTGCAATGTGGTAGCATTTTCCTCTTTAAAGATATGTTATCTAAGTAGTCAATAATTCTAGACTTGCAGTTTCTTACATAACAATATAAAAAAATCAAATGCATTACCAACCTAGCATGTGATTTATAACGATATTAAAATAATTATGGACAATTATAAAGCTGTACATATCTTCTCTTAATACCAACCTTTTCCAATGTACGAATAGTAGGAAAACTAAAACTGAGTCCAGTACTTGCTTCTAAAGTGATATTTTATTTATTTTTCTAAACATGAGGAAATTATGTATATTGACATGTGATCTTTATTTAGAACACTAATAAATGCAGCTATTACAAAACTATATTTAAAATGTCATAAAACATTTTATAAAGCCATTAGATACTCATAAATGGGTAAAAAAGAAAATATGGAGCCAGCATTCTGATCAGATGTTTATACAGAATTAAACAGTGATATAATAAAAGATAAAACACATAGTGAACTAATTAAAAAACACAATGTACATAATAAATGGAAACTTTCATTGTGACAGAGCAGGTTATTGAAAAGTAGACTTTGTAATTGTAGACAGAGGAGTAACTTGAAGCTCATGGGCTCTAGTGCAAAACTTTTAACAAGGCCATCAACTATCACACATTATTGATAGTACTGTTCTTCCCTTATAAGTCGGAGAGAACATTTGGGTGTGACTGCTAAGTATGATCACAATCCCTTCACTGTCAAAAGTAATGCCCGATTGCAGACAGACATATATCTTAAAATCATAATCTAATTTCAAGTCCATTTTCAGGTCGTTCATTTTGAAAATAATTTCACAATTCTAAAATAATAACCTGGCAGTTTTTCTGACATTTGCTAAAAGGACTGTGATCTGCTCATTTTTTAAGATGATATGCTATAGTAAGAGATGGTTTTACAATGGAAGACTGCTTGCAGTTTGCATTTAGGGCAGAAATGGCTTAATAGAGAACAATGCAAATGACTAAAAAAAAAAATTGTTCCCCCCCCCCGAAAAAGTAGGTAAACCTTTATTTGATTTGGATAAGAATTCATGAGATACAATGAAATATATACAAAGTAGTTGACTTTAGCAGGTCATAAATCAGCTATCTTCTGAGTGAAAGGGGGGTTTTTTTCCATAAACCCCCCTCCGCTTAGGGTATCAGTCACTAAAAATGGAGAAGAGGCTGCACATGCGAAGCTCACATCCATTTCATAGGATTTCAAATACAGCTATGGATACTTGGTAAGTTGTTTTGAAAAAACCAATAAAAATGGATTTTTCCCAAAAAAACCCAGTTAAGATGGACCATAATAATGGAGTTAACTGACTTCTAAATGTGTTAGTTTCTCAAAACATTTTGATCATACATATGCTTATCCCAGCAGGGCTTTAGAAGACACTTCAATCTATGAACATCTACGAAATCTCTATTCTCATCTCTTGATACTTAGCACACAGCTTAGTCACATTTTCCCTAGTCCCCTGGGGGTTTTCAGGCCTGCAAAAATAATTTAAAAAATTTTTAACTACTGCAAACCATAGCTAAATGTCCAAAAATATTTATTGGGTTTTTAGCTTTAAGAGGAGGGCGTTCATGTGTACCATATAGACCACACCAATAACCAAAGCTGCTTTTATAAAAAGGGGCAAGGTCTAGTGTTGAGCGAATTTTTTTAACGACAAAGTTGAAATCGGGGACATTTTTTATGTTTATCGGGAAAATTTTTTGATCAAAGGGGTTTTAAATTTTGGGTTTTTAAAAACTTGCATCATCTTTTTAAAAATTTGCGCCAAATTTTTGGCGCTTCCTGTCATTTTTTGGGGGCCCGCCCAAAACCTTTGAGAAAAAAAAGCAGGGGGAATTTTGTGGCGAAAGTCATGACGGGATGTTAATGGTTTTCATTGGGGGTGGAAAAAACAAAATGAACCCCCCGTTTTACATAGAACAGCCCTCCTGTTCGATCAGTGTCTCTCAGCGGCCCCATAGCATTTGGGCGTGGGGCTTTTCCCCGTGTCCAACCACTCAGCGAAATTTTTCTATTTCCCTTTACAGAGAAAGCTCTACGGGTTTTTCTGTGATTTCCTTTCAACTTAGTTTTGATAAAAGATTGGAAGATTTTTTTTATTTTAGGCGGAGCCTCTAAACCCCTGTAAAGTTTCCCGGGGGGGAGCGGGGGGGGGGGGGGGCCCCCGGGGCAACCCCGAAAACTCTATAAAAAAAATGGGTAAAGTTCACCAAGACCCTTTGTGTGACAATTTTCACTGCAATAGCTTTGTTTTTTAAAATTTTTTTATTGAAATATTTCCGAAATTGGGCAGCCTGAACTTATAAATTTGGATACACATCTTTTTTTAGTAACTGCAGGGCTCTTTTTTAGGTGCAAAAAATCCACTTTTATTATCCCTTAAAATTTCAGATAGGTGTTCTTTTTTAAATTTTTGCCCATTCCCAAACTTTGTTTAAAATAGCCACCTTGCAGTTAAAATTTGAAACCACAATTTTTATCCCGCACCCGGTTTAAGGTCCAAAAAAACCTTTTAAAATTTGAAATACATCCAGATACGTGTTTTTTTTTTACTTTTGCCACTACAGGGTTTGTTTCATTGAGGCACCTTGCCAAATTTAAAAGTGAATACAGCAATTTTGTGTCACCACAGGTAAAATTGAAAGGTGCCAAAAAAAACCCTTTAATTTTCCGAATACATTTTCAGATATGTTTTTTTTTCACTTTTGGGGCACTAAAAGCTTTTTTCATTGAGGGACCTTGGCCCAAAAATTTAAAAGTGAATACCAAAATTTTTTGTCACCAAAGGGGAATTGGGTAGGTGCCAAAAAATACCTTTTTTTTTCCAATACAATTTCAGATACGTGTTTTTTTGCACTTTTTTCCCAGTCCCAAATTTTTTGATAGACCCCCTTTTCAGTTTAAAATTTTTAAAACCACAATTGTGTAGTTTTCCACATAAATTTATAGGTGCCAAAAAAAAAACCTTTTTTTAAACCGAATAAAATTTCAGATATTTTTTTTTTGCACTTCTGCCCCCGTCAGATTTGTTGAAAGAGCCAAACCCTTTCAGTTTAAATTTTTAAACCAGCAATTGTGTAAATTACCACTGGTGAATTGGGTAGGGGCCAAAAAAATACCTTTTATTATCCAAAAAACATTTCAGATATGTGTTTTTTTTACTTTTTCCCACTAAAGGTTTGTTCATTGAGGGACCTTGCCCTTAAATGGAATACAGCAATTTTGTAGTCAAACCCCAGGTTTAATTGATAGGGGCCAAAAAATACCTTTTATTAACCAATACATTACAGATCGTTTTTTTGCACTTTTTGCCCCTCCAGATTTTTGATAGAGCCACCTTCAGTTAAATTTGAATCCAGCAATTTGTGAGTTACCACAGGGAAATTTATAGGTGCCAAAAAATACCCTTTTTTATCAGAAACATTACAGAAATGTGTTTTTTCCAAAATTTTTTTCCCACTACAGCTTTTTTCAATTTTAGGCATCTTGGGGACTTAAATGTTTAATAAAAGCAATTTTGTAGGCACCACAGGGGAATTGAAAGGTGGCCCAAAAAATTTCCTTTTATTATCCCAAATTTCATTTCAGATACATGGTTTTTTTTACTTTGGCGCAGGCCCGCTTTGTTGGGTAAAAACTACTTTGCAGTTAAATTTAATTTCCCGCAATTTTGGGTTTTTATTTGAAAGGGATTTGAGAATAGGGGTGATTTTCCGTCTTTTTTAAAAAAGACCTTTTTCCCAAACTCTTTCCCAAAACCTTTCTCAAATTTTTATATTTTTGAAAATGGGGGCGAAATTTTAGGTTGTAACGAGCAAAAAGGGGGTAGGACAGGAGGGAGAGGGAAAGAGAGAAGGGGGCCCTTTCCCGGGCCCGGCGACAAAACGCATGCCAGCGGGGTCGTCAGTTCAAAGGCCATCAGGGCCCGTCCCCTCGCTGGGTCAAAGGGGCCCTTTTGGGGAAACTCGTAACAAACCCCGTCGCCAATCTGTCCTTTCAGTGGTTAATCCAACCCGCATCCAAACAAAAAATTTTCTTTTTTTGAATTTTTTTTGGGGGCATTTTTCTGTGAAATGCAGCTAGATTACAGGGCCATTGTAAAAAATGGGTTTTTAACAGACATTTGTTCTTCCCCCAAATTTACCAAAAATGGGGTCAAAGGGGGATTTGGGGGCTGTCAGAAAACAGGAAAATGGGGGGGACACTGTTAATGGACACATAAATTTCAAAAAGATTTTTTTTTTGCAAGATCCCTTTTAAAATTTGCTAAACAAACCCTGTTTTGAGACAACCCATTTAATACAATTAAAAAAAAAGAAAAAAAGACATGGGGGGATTCCATCCTAATTTTTAAAAAAGGGGTTTTTTAGAATTAAACTTTCTAAAAAACTTGCATTAAAAAAATAGCGGGTAAAAAATTTCCCCTGAATTGTACAAGGGGGGGTACAGGAAAACTAACCAATGTAAATTTTCAGAGGAAAATGGGGGTATGGGACCCCAGACAGAGAAAAAAGTACAAGACAAATTTCCCCCCAGCACGTTTTATAAAAAAAAAAAAAGAAAAGCCCCAAAAAAAGGGGACCCCTTTGGGGGGAACAGGAGCGTTAAACCACCATATTTCCAAAATGAAGTCAATTGGGTCCGCACCCAAAACGGAGGGGGAAAACGCTACCCCCGGAAAAGGGAAAGTATAAGGCCCGTTTGGGAAACCCAAAATGGTGGTTTGAAAGACTCCCCCTTTTTTTCCCGGGACTTTTTAATCTGGGGTCAAGGGGAGGTTTGGGGGGCCCTGCTGTGGCCCAGGGCAGGGGAAACCAAAGTCCCCCTTTAAACCCAAAATGGTGGGTTTAAAGACTCCTTTTCCCCCTTTTTTAATTTTGGGGGTCAACAGGTTTTTAAAGGTTTATACTGAGGGCCAAAGGGCAGGTTTTAGTCCAAAAAAGTCCAATGAAACAAAATTTTTTTTGAAAGACCCCCTTTTTTCCGGACTTTTTAATCTGGGGGCATGCAGGGTTTGGGGGTCAGGCCCGTTGGGCCCCGGACAAGGGGATGGTCAATGTCCATGAAACAAAAATGGGGTTGAAAGACCCCCTTTTTTTCGGGACTTTTTAATCTTTTTTTCAGACAGGCTTAATGGTTAAAACTGTGGGAAAAGGGCAGGTATAGTCAATGTCCCGTTTTTAAATAAAATGGTGGTTTTAAAGACCCTTTTTCCGGCCCCTTTTTTTAAAACCCGGGGGTCATGCAGGTTTGGGGGTCATGCTGGGGTTCCAGGGCGGGGTAATTTAATGTCCATTTTAAGTAAATGATGGTTTAAATCATACTGCCTTCTGGAAAATTTTTTAAATTTTTGGGGCCCTTCAGTTTAAAGGGGCATTCTTTTGGGCAAAACAGGAATGTGAATGGGGTTTGATTTTTTTTTTGTGGCTTTTATAACCTAAGGGGTTTTCCTAAGATGTAGCACGTTCCCTTTTTTACTGTTGTGGATGTTAAAACCACTTCCCACCCCTGTTTTGGGGGAAAAAAAAAGAAGGTTTGTTGCTCTCCCATAACTTTAAAGTCAACGATCATAATCTACCTCGACCATCGACCCTCTTTTCGATGATGGTCCACTATCAACTCGACCGTTCGATGGCCAACGAATCCTCAACACTACAAGGGCTCATCCAGACCCTAAGATAAACCCAAAAACATTTTTCCACTCAGTAATACCTGGAAACATTGATCATAAGGGCTTGAATGCCTACTAATGCCTAACCCAAACCTTAAAACATGCTTAGTGCCTTCCAAGCACTATGATATAAAAGGGGTGTAAAAAAAACACCAGAACAGTTAACTTTGGCAGTGAGCTTTTACTTTTGTAGCAGACAACTATTATCTCATTGAAAAAGTTTTACCACGATATTTTAGACCCCTTATTGAGAACCCAGCTCCCAAAAGATACAAAGACCCCCAAAGGGAAATTATCTGGGGGGATTCCATTGATAAATTCCCTCACTGTCTCACTATATTTGCTGGAAACTGTTCTTACTATGCATTGACCCCCAAATGACCAGGCTTTAATTGCCAAAATGAGCAAACATTGACTGTGCCACTTTTTACCACCAGAGAAATAAGCTAAATGACTTAATTACTCACATACAAATACTTTTGACGATATCTGTACATCAAATTCTCAAATACATACCACCAAAATCACATATTTCAGATAAGGAAACAGTTTTTGCCAATACACTAAAAAGGTATAACATCGCACTGAAGATGGGCTGGTCTTTTTTTGAAAATTTTGAAAAAAAAAAAGGAAAAAAAAGGAGATGGATAAAAATTTTTTGGTATGTTTTTATGAAAGGGGTAATAATTTATTAATAGTAAGTGAAATAGGTGGGGAAAAAGAAAAAGAAAAAGTAAAATTGGGGTGAAAAAAATTTTTAAAAATGTAAGAAAGCAAAGTGGTTAGGAAAAAAAACCCTATAAGGTTGAACAAGAAAGCCTAAAAGGGAACCCAATACATGTGAATAAGTTAGGATTGGGAAAAAAAACCCCAAAGCAGCACAGAGGTGGGGAAAAGTGTCCCTTTTACGAAACCCCCAGGGAGCATTTTTGGCAGTGTAAACGGGCCCTAAAATCAAAAAGGGCCACAAATGACGACCAACTGTGTAGCACCACAGTGGTCGGAGGATTAGAGGTAAGTGGTCCTCACAAAAGCCATTTTTTTTATATTTATTTGTCAAATACTGTATACTGCCTACACAGTGTAAAAAATGTCTCCACTTTTTTTATAGTTTTTTTTTATCTCTAATTATTATCTAACCCAAAACCTGACAAGACTATGGAACACTAAAAAAGAAGATGTTCCCTCCAGTTTTCTTTCTTCACAGCAAAAACACAAATCTAGCTGAACAGCAAAGAGTGTTTATTCCCTTATTGACACAGGTTTCTTGGTTTACAAGGTTTATTTTTTCCTCCCCACCTTCCCCAGGCCCCAAAAAATTTTTCTTATCTTTTTGTCACATAGCTGAAAAGGGCTTGTTTTTTTTGTGGGGCAAGATTTACTTTACAGTACCATATAATATGAAAAAAAAAAAAAACTATTTTTGGGGGGAAAACATGAAAAAAGTGCGATTAAAAAGTCTAAGACGGCAGACCTAAGGCCTTCCTTCCACCCCAGCCACCATACAACTGTCAGCACCCAACGATCATGTTTCGGAGGGACACCAGTCATGCAGTCCCTGTAAAATCATGAATATTATTTCATGCATCAGTAAGAGTTTTAAAAGCTGAAAATTTGTTTTAAAGAAACATACCTACACATAAAAATAAATTATTTCAAACAATGACATATCTTTACAGATTAATTACAGGGAAAAAAAAAAGGAATCACTTTTTAATTGCATTTTAATAGCAAAAACACATACCTTAGTTTAAAAGGGGGGCTTCAGACCTTTCAAGGGGTTAAATTTGGCTGGGGAAATCAAGCATGATCCAACAAAAAGGGGTTTCTCGTTGAAACCCAACAAAATGAAAATCAAAATGAATCGGTAAAAGTTGGTTATTCCCAGTCATATGTGAGCAAAATGTGATGCAAGTAAAAACAACATGGGAAGATTTAAAAGGAAAACATGCAGAACTGTATGTACTGTACCTGCTATGTTCTGAGGGCTACCTCCCCCTTTGACAAGCATGACAAGCATGACAAAGAGGGCGGTTGCTCTCAAAAAAAGCGATTGCAATCCCCCACCGGAGGGCTCTAATCCCCTTTAGTTTACTTCAGCAGGGATATGCATACAGTTTTGGACTTACATGGACTTATTACAACAAATTTGTGATTATATGTTCACAATGTATGGCAGCTACTAACTGCAAGTATAATATTTTTACCATTTTGCACTGGCATGTGGGGTTCTGAATAAAAAAAGAAATATTTATCATATAAAAAGCCTGCTCATTGATTTCATTTATTTTGGAGGGAAATTTAGAAATACCACAGCAGACTTTGCCCTAGTTGTGCCAATACGGGTTTTTTTTTGACTAACCCTCGCTAAATACAGAAAGCAAAATGTTTAGCCCCTCAATCGTTGTTTTTGCATTTTGAAAAGTTGAGTAACATCTTTTAATCATTTTTTAATTTTTTTGAAGAATAGTAAGACTTAATTTTTTGGGTATCAAAAGTAAAAAAAATTTGAAATAAATTCTTGTTGAAATAATAAAAATATTTCTAAACTTACTTCAGTATTTTTCAAGTGCAAACCAATCAACTGGGCGGACATCTATCTTAAAACTGTGAAGGTTTCCAGAGCCCACTGCAGCAAAAAAAACAAAA
>JAODAL010084499.1:0-10895 GCA_025379985.1 Phyllomedusa bahiana
GTATTTCTTTCATGATCCTTTGAAACTCTGTAGGGAGACAACTCCTTTAAGCCTGAAAAGTAGTGAATGAACATTTTTTTAGTTTTTGCCTCCTTGCGTTTCAACAGTTGTAACTTTTTTATTTTTTCAATGTCGCAGTTGTATGAGGCCTCATTTTATTCGAGATAAGTTGTACTTCATGGGGGAATAGTTTAAATTCACTTATAAATAATTTTTTATATTTTTTTCAATTTTTTTTTTTTCAATTTTTTTTACACCATACACATTTAACACTTAATAACTTGTTAGATTAATTCTACAGGTTATTATGGTCGTGTGGATACCTAATATGTGTAGGGGATTTTTTGTGTGTGTAATGTATGCACAATTATTTTTCATTAAATATTTATTTTTATTTTATTTATTTATTTATTTTTCATTTTTTTTAAATCCCATGAAGGGATAACTGTGTTACTTTTTATTTTTTACACACTTGGTAATATAATCTGTGTGAGTCTGCCCTGATCACTGGCTTGTTACACAGACAGCCCTGGGGCTACTCTAGGTCCCCAGGGCTGACTGTGCAGCTGTTCCCTGGGCTCTGTCAGGTCACCAGGCGTTCCGATCACCCAACAGAGCAGGGAAACCCTTTGATTGCGCTGCGGTGATGAACTGCGACAATCAAAGGGTTCAAGCATCGGGCAGCGGAGGTTTCCCTTGCTCCCTGGTGCTTCTAGGTGCTGCGCTGGTATCAGGGCTGTGTAGTACAGCCCCGTTCCAAGCACTGCTGGGGCTTCAGGAGCCGCAAACTCTGATGTCTGCAGAAACGCCAAAAGTCGTCTATGCAGATGAATGACCTGAACTGCCCACCGTCAAAAGACGGTGAGCAGTCGTTAAGGAGTTAAAAACAGAAAGGAGGTATTTAAAGGGCTCATTTCTCTAAAATACCCTCACAAGTCAGCCATAGTTCCAGCTTCAGAAACAATTGGGGATCTGTAGTTCAAATGAATGGTCGACAATGTATCACATGATTGGACTGGTTCACTGGACTGTGATCTGTCCTTTGTAAAAGACTCTAAGCGGTGTGTAATAGGAGATGAATGAAATGCTTACTATATAGACGGCATTACATAAGTGCTGCCATAAAGCATTACGCAGAATACGCAGAAAGATTAGCAAAATTATGGTAATTTAACTAGAGAAAAGACGGCTTTGCGGTGACCAAATAAATATGTATAAATATAACAGGGATCAATATAGAGATCTTTCCCATGATCGACTTATAGCTAGGACTGTATCCAAAACACAGGGGCAACTTCTACGTCTAGAGGAAAGAAGGTTTCTACATTAATAAAGAAAAGGAATTATTTTCTGTAAGAGCAGTGAGACTGGAACTCTCTGCCAGAAAACGTTTTCATGGGGAACTCAATATATGAGTTGGATGTATGTCTTTTTTCAGCCTTTTACACTATGCAACTATTTAAGTCCCATAGAGGGACTAAATCTTAACTTAAAAAAAAAAGTAAAAAACAAATTACCAAAAATTCAACTCCCTTTTATCCCATTTACCATATATGAAAAATTAAATAAAAAAAAATAAACATAATTGATACCACAGCATCCATAAAAGTCCATATTGAAAGGTTTCTATAGGTTTCTATGGGGAAAAAAGTGAGTTTTAGACCAAAACCGTTTCATACATGTGGCCCTAAATGTTAACTTAAAAAAAAAGTAAAAAAACAAATTACCAAAAATTCAGCTCCCTTTTATCCCATTTACCATATATGACAAATGAAATAATAAAAATAAACATAATTGATATCACAGCATAAATAAAAGTCCATAGTGAAAGCCATAAAAAAGTTAATGGAGTTGGGAAATGGAGATGCAAAGAAATAAAAAAAAAAAAAGACTTTGATTTTCTAATAGTAAAACATACCGAAAACTACATTAATTTGGTAACATTGGGAATGGTATGGCCCTCATTTTTATGGACATGAATTTCCACAAATAGGCGCAAAATTGCTTTTATTTTCATTTTCTATCCTATAAACAATATTTTGAAGAAACATAAATCCCTTGGGAATTGTCACCCGTTTTTGAAAAAATTTTACTATAGGTGATCAATTATGTAATTTTGCATGTAAGTGTGATCCCGTATTGTTTTTTTGCCACTTAATGTTAACCCCCCGCCGCAGCCAGTTTTGCCACCTGACGAGTCCATTTTTTTAAATCTGGCATTGTCACTTTTTTGTGAGAATACCTTTTTGACACTTTTACTTATCCATGTGATTCAGAGATTGTTTTCTTGTTACTCATTGTGCTTTAAGTTAGTAAGAAATGTTGGTCCAAACAATCCTTCTTTATTAGTGAAAAATATCAAAATATTGTGAAAAATTTAAAATATTCCATTTCCAAAACCAAAAATTTTAGCTTAAACGTTATTCCACTCAAAATACTTTATACCTAGTATCTACCATATGTCTACTGTAGGTTGGCATCATTTTTTTTAAATGTCTTTTTTATTTTTTTCACATTAGGGGAAAAAATTTAACAAAATTTTTTAAAGTTTAAAAAAATTTTTTGGGGAAATCCCGTTGTGGCATAAAAAAAGGGCCGTAGGGTTTGACATCCCCGTAAATGACTTAATCTAACAAACTACATCCATTTAATTATTTAATTCAGTGTTTAGGAAGTTTGTTAACCCTTTTGGTATTTCATAGAACTTAAAGCAAAGCGGAGGTGAAACTTAAAAATTTTACTTTTTTCAGATTTCCAGTTTTTATTCATTATTTACAGGAACACAGTAGATGTGAACAGGAAAATGCAACTTAATGTTGATTCCCCAGATTAACTGCCATTTTCAAATTTCCCCAAATTTTGGGGCCCTAGTCTTTTTTTGGCCAACCCAAGCCCCCGATAAAGGAGCACCCACCAGCTTTTTTGGGGTCTCATTTTCAAAAAAATTTTTTTTTGGTCCATTCCCGGTTTGCAGGCACCTTAAAATGCAAAACTTAAAAAACTCCCCAAATTGGGAAAAACCCCCCTTTAAAGGGAAATTTTTCAGGGGTAGGTGAGTATATTGATCCCACATTTTAGCATTAGGCGGTGAAAATAAAAAATGTTTTCTAATAATCTGCAATTTTAGCTGAAAATGTCAAATTTTTACAAGAAATCCTGGGAAAAAAAAGCACCCCAAATTTTGTTACGCAATTTTTTCCCAGTTTGGTAGTACCCAATGTATATGGTATAAACTGCTGTTTGGGCACTTGGCAGGGCATACAAGGGAGGGAACGCTATTTGGCTTTTGAAACGCAGATTTTGGTGGGTGCCATGTTACATCTGCAAAGCCCCCAAAGTACCAGAAGAGATGAAACCTTCCAAAAGTCACCCTATTTTGGATTTAACATCCTTCATGGATCTCATGTAGGGGGGTATTGCATATTTTGAGCATACAGGTGTTCCATAGTTTTTTTTTAGCATTGGGCCATGGAAATGGGGGGAAAAAAACACAGTTCTGCTATTGTTTTTTTGGGTGTAAATGACAGGATAACTTTATTATGCAGGTCGGTACAATTGCAATGATATAAATGTTACATGGTTTTTTATGTTTTATTACTTTTACAGAATAGAAATATATTTATAAAAATGAGTGTTTTTATGTTGTCGTATTCTGACAACCATAACTTTTTTACTATTCTGTATACAGAGCTGATTATAGGCTTGTCTTTTGCAGGATGAGTTGATGTTTTTATTGGTACCATTATGGAGTTCATATGATGCTTAGATCACTTTTTATTAAGGCAATCCTGGTAGTTTTTTTACTTTTATTTTTTAAAGCAGTCACCATGCGGTATAATGACAAGCTAGTTTTACTCAGCAGGTTGACACGATTATAGAGATACCCAATTTGTATATTTTTTATGTTTTACTGCTTTTACAGAATAAAAACACTTTTATTCAAAAAGGAAAACACGTTTAAGCATTGCCATTTTCTGAGAGTAATACTTTTTTTATTTTACTGTGTACGGAGATGTGTAGGAGCTTGTTTTCTGCAGGATGAGTTGATGTTTTTATTGGTATCATTTTTTGGGGGACGAGACATTTTGATGGGTTTTAAATCTGTTTTTGGAAGGCAGGGTGAAGAAAATACTGCATTCCTAGTAGTGTTTTTTTATTTTTAACAGCACTCACTGAGCAGCATACGTGACAAGTTATTTTTACTCTGTGGGTCGATACAATTACGGTGATGCTCAGCTGATATAGATTTTTTATGTTGAAGCACTTTAAAAAAAAGGGGGGAGTTTATTGTGTAAAGCAATATTTATGCATCACTATCTTCTGATAGCCATGACTTTTTTATTTTTCTGTATACAGATCTTTGTAAGGGCTTTTTTTTGCGGAATGAACCGATGTTTTAGTTGTTACAACTTTGGGGTAATTAGGTAATTAGGTACCAGCACACAGCAGATGGAGGCTGAGCCTGAGCGAGGTGAGGTGAGTACATGCCCTGAGGGGGGTTTAGGGGCCACAACAGGGACACGGGCATATCTGCAGTCTGGAGGGGTGACCGGCGCGGGACCGTGACAGGATTCAAATGGAATGGGTAATGTAAGTGTGGGTTCACACGGGAAAGGACAAAATCTACTTGATTTTGACAGCAGCAGCAGCGTCCATCACAACCGATTTTTAGACGTTTTTTGACACAAAAACTGTCCAGATTTTGGGGATTTGCGTTTATTGGATGTTTATTGTCACTGATTTTGTCCAGTTTTTTGTGCAGTTCTTGGACTTTTTTTGGCCATTGACAGACCATGTATTACAATGAAAAGGTTTGCACTTTTATTTGTGTGTACATATACATATGTATATATATATCTATATATATATATATATATATATATAATATATACACACACACACACACACACACATACACATATATAACATATATAATAAAATATATAATATAAAATACACATATATATATATAAAATATAGACACACATATATATATACAGTGAAGAGAATAATTATTTGATCCCTGATTTTGTAAGTTTGCCCACTGACAAAGTCATGCACAGCATATAACCTTTACCCTTTCCTGACGGACGGTCATAATAATATGGCTCTAAGTTTTTTTCCTCCTCGCCTTCTGAAAGCCATAACTTTTTTATTCTTCCACCTACATAGACACACGAGGGCTTTTATTTTGTGGGATGAGATGTACTTTCTAATGGTGTTATGCATATTACTATAGAACATACAAGGAAACGGCAAAAAAACATTCAAAGTGGGGCAAAATGTGAAAAAAAGTACTGTAAACGCCGGGAGTTAGCTGCAATTAGCCGCTTACACCCGGCAGCTGTGTGGCAGGATTGCGCTGCGATCCCGTTACAAAGCCTCTTACCGGCAGTATGACAAGTATGTCATACATGCATCATATGTCGGTAAGGGGTGAAGGATAGGTTAATTTTAACATTGAGAGATAGAATATCAATAAAACCCGAAAATCACATTTTTAAAAATTTTTTTTAAAAAATTTATTTGCATTTTCGAGAGAAATAAGATTTGATCCCCTACCAACCTTTAAATTTCTGGCTCCTACAACCATTTTAGGGGCTCTTACAACTCGTTACCTTCAGAAGACAGTTTTCTTGAATTTTTCACCAAAATAAAAAGACTCCTGTCCACAGATCATAAGTCAACTCTACCCCACAACATGGGCAAACCAAAAAACTTTCAAAGGGGATGTCAGGGACAAAACATAGACCTGCACAAAGCTGGAATGGGCTACAAAACATAAGAAAGATTTGGGTGAGAAGGAGACACTGGGTGCAATATAAGAAAAATAAGGGAAAAACAAAAAACTGTCAATCACACGATCGGGGCACCAGCAAATCCACTTTTGGGGTATCCTTTTTCATGAAGGGGGTGAGAGACATCTAAAACTACCGGGGGGGAAAACTTGTAATGATCCAAGGGCGCTGGACCACATCACCCCAAAAAAAAAATTTGGAAACCCACTTTTAACCTACCCTTAAAATTATAGACTTTCATTTTTCAGGGGGCAAAACTTAAACACAATCAGCAATGGTTTATTTTTCACCTGTATAAAATTTTTTGGGGTATATTAGATAAAAAGTTGAAACGAAGTTTACATACACATATAAAAACACACAATTCATGTTTTTCTCATATCTCACATGAAATCAAAAAACCTTTTCCCCGTTTTAGGTCAATTAAAGGGAACAAAAATTATTTATATTTGCCAAATGCCAGAATAATGAAAGAGAGAATTTTTTAAGTCATTTTATTACTTTCTGAAAATTCAAAAGTTTACTTTACTTTGTCTTTAAAAAATTTGGGACAGCCCATATGATGATGTCATGTCTTTGGGTCTTCTGATGGAACATCTAGTAATTGAAAAAAAGCTATGGATGTATTTTTAAATGCCCCCAGAAAAACCACCCTGAATTTGGGGAAGGCTAATTTTTCCTACTTAAGAGGCCCCAAACCGTTTTGAGGGACAATTTTTAAAAAAGCAAAAAATAAAAAATTGGGGGATCTTAAAAAAATCTTTTGCGCCCCTGTGAGGGACAACCTTATGGTAAAAAAAATAATAGAAACGAAAAAAACCCATGTGGGTCAAAAGAGAGTAAAGAGGCAATAAAAAACAAAAAGAAAAACGTTTTAGCTACTAAAACGGAGGGCAGGGAAGGGGCCTAAAAACTATATGGGAAAAAAATAAATTGTAAAAAAAATAAAGGACAAAGCTGGAGACGAAAAAATTTTGCAAGAAAGTAAAACTAACCCCCAAAATAATTTTTAACTATATAAATATAAAAAATTAAAACAGAAAAATTTTTTTTTCCCTTTAAAAATAAAAGGGGGAAAACTTAAGGGCAGGGAAAAAAAAAACCCTTTTAAACAATTTTTTCTCCACGTATTTACCGAGGAGATGAGCCTTTCCTTTTTGATGACAAAGGGAAGGAAAACTACTTAAATGTTTTTTGTCTAACCAAGAAGGCATCCGCCAGGCGCTGTCTCACTTAAAAGATAACAAATACCAGGCCCGAGGGGCATACCCCACATGCCAAAGGGGAGTTAAGGATTCATAATGGCCCTATTCTTAAATTTATGGACGTCCTAATAACGGGGTATGCCCCAAAGGATTGCCATAAAAAAAGTGGTGCCAAATTAAAAAAGGGGGCAAAAAGTGATCCGGAAACATAGGCCGGTAAGCAAACCTCTTTTGTAGGTAAAATTTTTGAAGGTTTTTCTAAGGGGGCTAACGGGAGTACTCACTGAAAAAAATGTTAAGCCTTTTCCCAGCATGGGTTATAAGGATGGCCTGTAAAAACTAATCTCATAAAAAGGCGTAGGACAGGGGGGCGAGTAGCAGTCGCTCCCCGGCCCTGCACCCTGGGGGGGGCCCCAAAACCCTTCTCCAATAAGGGATCCCAATGTAAGTGGCACAGGGTAGCTGGGGGCCCAAATTTAAATTTTTTTGCACTAGGGCCCCCACAGCTTAAATTTAACGCCTCGTCTCAAAGCTTGATGAGGAAGTAGGCAAACCCTGTGGGGTGGGCACTGGATTCATATATTTAGATTTTTTAAAGCATTTGATACGTGCCCACTTTAAAAGGTTTAAAAATAAAATAGAATGCTTGGACTGGGGAAAAGTGTGCAATGGGTAAGCAACTGGTCATGAAAAAAAAATTAAAATTTGGTCATACCCAGCTGATCCCTGTTACTAGTGGGGCCACAGGGCTTATATTGGGCCCACCCCTTTTTAAAAAATTTTCATAAATGATTTACACAGGGACACAGTAGAATTTTATCTTTGCAGAATACTAAGCTTTTAAAGGAATCCACACAATAGGGGGAAAATTTTTTTTACAAAGGGACTGGATAAGTTGGGGGCCGGGGAAAGGGAAATGGCAATGAGGTTTAAACTGATAAATGCAAGGTTATGCACATGGGGAGGAAAAATCATTCCATGTTACATGTTAAAGGGAAAAAACCGGGGGGAAAAGGTTTTTAAAGAAGGATTTGGGATCCTGCGGACATAAACTTAACTTTTAGCAGCCAGTGTCAGGGGCAGCAGCCAAGGCAAAAGGATCTAGTTGTATTTAAAAAGGGGGAAGGGCACATGATGAAACATTAAACTCCCCTTTTTTTCAAGTCACGGTAGCCACACATGGGGGAATTTTGTACAGTTTTGGGGGACCATGCACAGAAAGACCTTGTAACTTGAACAGGTACAAAAGGGGGCAACAAAAATAATAAAAGGACGGGTGGGTAAATACACGAAAATTGGGGAAGATTAGGGTTAATTTTTGTTTTTGAAAAAAGATGGGTTTGGGGGGGCATAATAAATATGTTTAAAAATAATCAAAAGTCAATAAAGATTCTCCCAAGATTTATTTATACACAGGGGCTGTATCCAAACAAGGGGGCATCCTCTATGCTTGAAAACAAAGTTTTTACAAAACATAGAAAGGGTTTCTTTACTGTAAAACTGAGACTGTGGAATTCTCGCCAAGGGAAATTTGTCATGGGGAATTCAATAACAAGTTAAAAAAGGGGGGATGATTCTAAGTAATAAATTTTAAAAAGTTATAGTGACCGGGATTCGAGAGGGGGCTTTACCCGGGGTTATTCTGATTTTCCAATTTTAGTCGGGAAGGAATTTTTCCCAAAATGAGGACAATTGGTTTACCTCATGGGGTTTTTTGCCCTTTCCCCTGGGTCAACACTTAAAAAAGGCGAACTAGATGGGGCGTCTTCTTTTTTTTCGGCCTTTTCAAAAATATTAACTATGTTTTTTCTAATAGCTTAGTTACTACAGTTTCATTGACCATGGCATCTGAGTGGTAAATGGCCTGGATCAGCACTATCTCTGATTCAGACTGCTGGCAGCAGGTGCTGGGTGTAATTAATATTTAAAGTTTTTTCTATAATATTTTTTGCAGCATTCATCATGGTGCTCAAATTTATAGATGTGGGCTATTATAACTTTTCATCCCCCACTGCTACTGTGAAGAGTACAGATATTCGAAAAAATTTGAGGTTATAGTCCAAGTATTTCAAATTGGTCTCTCAAGTTCTGCAGTATTACCCAGACATGGTCAATGGAAATCAAAGGCTATGTCTACACGGCAATTGTAAAATACCATTGGATTCTGTTATAAAATCCAACCGCTATTTTACAATCTGTTTTGGTTTTTTACCACTTTTCTGGTGTAGATTTTGCGGACAGTTTTCAGGTTTTTAGCCCGCCATTTATATTTAACCCCTTACCGACATTTAAGTACCCAAATCAAGGTCGGGGGGGTTTTTCCCGCAAATTGAAAAAATGGGTAGTCATGGGGAACTTGCAAAACCACAAGGAGAGTTTTGCAAATCACAGCATGGACCAAACAGTATATTACGCGCATCATGCCATCCCCCGCGGCATTAACCTTCAAGTCCAACCTATAAGGTTTTGGGCATCGAAGCTGAGCGGGGGATGAGCCCCTCGCCGCTCCGGCCAGCGGCCAAGATCTGCCTTACCCACACCTGGATGCTTTATGAATGCATTGGCTGGTGATTTACATCACCACCCAGACCAGTAAAAACCCGCATAAGCGGTACAGTCTCCTCTTGTATGAGCAATTTGAATAGCCTAGCAATTCCCCCGGGGGAAAAGTGAAAAAAGTGTAAAAAAAATTAAAAAAAAGTGAAAAAAGAAACCACAAACACAAAAAAAAAAATAAAAACACATACACCCCCTTTTCCCTTTTCAAAAGGGAATCGCCACAAAAAAGTTTAAAAAAAAATTAAAAACCCAATTTGGGGATCACCGCACCAACGACCCCCTATAAATATGTCACGTTAATTAACCTGTATGGAACCTGTAAAAAAAAACAGACTGAATTACGTTTTTGTTCACCTGCGCACAAAAAGGGAAAAAAAATGATCAAAAAAATCATATAAACACCAAAGTGCTGCCAATTTAAAAGTTCAACCCCCCAAAAAAAATCCTTTACACACCTTAACCCAAAAAAAAAAGTCACCGTACCTCGACCCCCAGAAATAAAAAAATACTTTCACGTTTTTTGCACAGTGAGGCGCTGTTAAAGGGTTTTGCCAAGAAGGAATTCCCCCACTAACAGGTGACCTTTAGCCTTGACCCCGAAAAGAGGGGTGTTGTTTTCTGTGTTTAAAAAAAAAAGAAAATCCCTGTATGTCCGCTCCCCCTCCCAGCACCTTTCCCCCGGGCCCACCTCTAGTTGAGCAAACATTGTTTTGCTAAATCACAGAGAATCACTATTTGCCAGGAATGGGTTTTTTTTTTCTCCCATTATTCTCAGGAAGAAGTTTTGCTCCAGGGAGGCAGGTTCTTTTTATTTCCTTCCAAACTGCTGGGCTTTTAGGAGGAAAAAGGGTGAGAGTGGGCAACGGGGCGTTTTAATTTTTTCTCAAAATTACATTACAACCAAGGGTTCCTATACAGACAACAGGAACTTTTTTTACGTCCCCCTTTTGACTCAAGGGGTTTTGGGGGGGGGGGGCTGGGGAGGGAGCGTTGCAATCTTAATCTGATAATACATTTCAACCATGGAATCTCTCCCCAGTCCCTACAAAGCTCTTCATGTTCCCCCGCCATCAATAAGAAGTTCAAATCACACAAGCGCAGCCAGATCACTCCTTCAGTGCCTGGCGTGTCTAAAGAAACGTCCCAAGAACTAAAGGCATGTAATTAAGCGTCTGTCCGGCTTCACTTTTAATACATATATTTAGAAAAGGGGTTAAATACCCATTTTGGAGGGTCCCAATTTAAAAAATAGATCGTGGCAAAACCCCTTTAAAAATAAAATAAAAAACACAATAGGGTTGCAGTATTTTCTTCCCCTTCTTCCAAAGAACGG
>JAODAL010084500.1:0-10895 GCA_025379985.1 Phyllomedusa bahiana
ATTACCTTGACTGTAGAACACTTATGATGTCTCATTTTGTTGGTCTTGATATAGTACACTTGTGATGTAACAGTTATGTTGTTTGTACTGATAGGAACAACTTTGATGTCACAGTTTATTACCTTGACTGTAGAATCACTTGTGATGTCATGTAATATTACCTTGACTGTAGAAAATTGTGATGTCACAGTTATTTCCTTGACTGTTAGAACACATGTGATGTCACAGTATTATTCCTTGACTGTAGATACCACTTGTGATGTCACAGTATATTACTTGACTGTAGAACACTTGTGATGTCACAGTATATAACGTTGACTGTAGACCCACTTGTGATGTCACAGTTAGTACCTAGAATGTAGAACACTTGTGATGTCACAGTATATTTACCATAGCTAGTAGGAACAACTTGTGTGGGCTCAGTATATTACCTTGACAGTAGCAACATTGTGATGTCCAGTATATTACTTTGACTGATAGAAACACTTGTGATGTACGGTATATTACCTTGACTGAAGAACACTTGTTATGTCACATTTTATCACCTTGACTGTAGAACACTTGTGATGTCACAGTATATTACATGACTGAAGAACACTTGTGATGTCACAGTATATTACCTTGACTGTAGAACACTTGTGATGTCACAGTATATTACATGACTGAAGAACACTTGTGATGTCACAGTATTAGCTGACTGAAAGAACACTTGTGAATGTCACTGTATATTACCTTTGACTGTTGAACACTTGTGATGTTCAAGTATAGCTTCATTGACCTGTATGAACACTTGTGATGTCACAGTATTTGTACCTTGTACTGAGGAAACCTTTGTTGTCTCAGTATTTTACCTTGACTGTAGAACACTTGTAATGTAACAGTTATATTACCTTTGACAGATTGAACCACTTGTGTTGTCACAGTATTTTACTTTGACTTTAGAAACACTTGTGATGTCCACTGTATGTTACATGTCTGAAGGAACACTTGTGATGTTACAGTTTTATGTCTACCTTGTCTGTGAAACACTTGGATGTCACAGTATTATTACCTTGACTGTATAAACACTTGTGATGTATACCCCAGTATAGTACCTTGAATGAAGATCTCTTTGTGAATGTCCAGATATTAGCTGAATAAGACAACTTGTGATTGTAACAGTCATCAGTACCTTGAATGAAGAACACTTGTGATGTCACAGTATAGTACCGTGACTGAGGAACACTTTTGATGTCACAGTATATTACGTTGACTGAAGAACCCTTGTGATGTTCAAGTATATTGCCTTGACTGTAGAACACTTGTGATGTGTAACAGTATATTACCTTGGACTGTAGAAACACATTGTGATGTCCAGTATTTCTTAACCTTGACTGTAGAAACACTTAAGATGTCACAGAATATTTTTACCATTGATATAGAACACTTGTGATGTCACAGTATGTTACATTGACTGTAGAACACTTGTGATGTCACAGTATATTACCTTGACTGTAGAACACTTGTGATGTCACAGTATATTACCTTGACTGTATAACACTTGTGATGTCACAGTATATTACCTTGACTGTAGAAAACACTTTATGATGGTACATTATGTTGTCTTGATATAGAACACTTGTGATGTCACAGTATATTTACCTTGACTGTAGAAACTGTGATGTCACAGTATATTTCCTTGACTGTAGAACACTTGTGATGTCACAGTATATTTCCTTGACTGTAGAACTATTGTGATGTCAAGCTATATTACCTTGGACTATAAACACTTGTGTTGCTTACAGTATAGTACATTGACCATGTAGAAAACTTGTGATTGTCAATGTATAGTACCTTGACTGTAGGGGATACACTTGTGATGTCACAGTATATTACCTTGGCTGTAGAACACTTGGATGTAACAGTATATTACTTGACAGTAGTAACTCTTTGTGATGTTACAGTATATTACTATGATGTAGAACACTTGTGATGTCAAGGTATATTACTTGACTGAAGAACAGTGGTGATGTCACATTTTATCCACCTGACTGTCGAACACTTGTGTTGTTCGAGTATATTTACCTTGACTGTAGAACACTTATGATGTCACATTATGTTGTCTTGACTATAGAACACTTGTGATGTCACAGTATATTACCTTGACTGTAGAACACTTGTGATGTCACAGTATATTACCTTGACTGTAGAACAATTGTGATGTCACAGTATATTACCTTGACTGTAGAACACTTGTGATGTCACAGTATATTACCTTGAATGTATAATAACACTTGTGATGTTACAGTTATTGTACCTTGAACTGTAGAACATAAATCTGTGATGTCACAGTATATTAGCTGACTGAAGACCACTTGTGATGTCACAGTATATTACCTTGACTGTAGAACACTTGTGATGTCACAGTATAGTACCTTGACTGAGGAACACTTGTGATGTCACAGTATATTACCTTGACTGAAGAACACTTGTGATGTTACAGTATCTTGCCTTGACTGTTGATCACTTGTGATGTCACAGTATGTTACCTTGATGTAGAACACTTGAGATGTCACAGTATTTACCTTGGACTGTAGAAAAATTAAAACTTATGATGTAACAGTTATTCCTTGACTATAGATCTAACTTGTGATGCACAGTATGTTATTATCTTGACTGTAGAACACTTGTGATGTCACAGTATATTACCTTGACTAAAGTACACTTGTGATGTCACAGTATAATACCGTTGACCTGTAGAACAACTTGTGTTGTCACATTATTTTTCGTTGACTGTAGAACGATTGTGATGTCACAGAATATTACCTTGACTGTTGATACACTTGTGATGTCCAGTATATTACCGACTGTAGATCACTTGTGTAGTCACAGTATATTACCTTGACTGTAGAAAAACTTGTGATGTCACAGTATATTAACTTGTCTGTAGAACAAATTGTCGGTTTGTCACAGTACATTACCTTGGCTGTAGAACACTTGTGATGCCACAGTATATTACCTTGACTGTAGAACACTTGTGATGTCACAGTATATTACCTTGACTAAAGTACACTTGTGATGTCACAGTATATTACCTTGACTGTAGAACACTTGTGATGTCACAGTATATTAGCTGACTGAGGAACACTTGTGATGTCACAGTATATTACTTGATGTAGAACATTGTGAATGTCACAGTAGATCTACCTTGACTGTAGAACACTTGTGATGTCACAGTATATTACCTTGACTGTAGAACACTGTGATGTCACTGTATATTACATTGACGGTAGAACACTTGTGATGTCACAGTATATTACCTATGATGTTGAACACTTGTGATTGTCACAGTATAATTACCTTGACTGTAGAACACTTGTGATGTCTCCAGTATAGTAACGAGACGTAGAACACTTGTGATGTCACAGTATTTACCACAGGCTGTAGAACTCTTGTAATGTCACCAGTTATCTACCTTCGACAGAGAACACTTGTGATTGTCACAGTATATTACTTTGATTTAGAACATTTTGAAGTCACAGTATATTACATGACTGAAGAACACTTGTGATGTCACTGTATATTACCTTGACTGTTAGAACACTTGTAGATGGTCACAGTTTATTACCTTGACTGTAGAACATTGTGATGTCCACTGTATTTTATTATTAACTGAAAGAACACTGTGATGTCAAAGTGTATTAAGCTGACTTGAAGATCACATGTGATGTTCTGTTTATTTCCTTGACTGTAGAACACTTGTTGATGTCACAGTATAGTACCTTGACTGAAGATAACACTGGTGATGTCACGTATAGTACCTTGACTGAGATAACACTTTTGATGTCACAGTATATTAACCTTGACTGTAGTACATCATGGGATGTCACAGTATATTACCTTGCACGGTAGAACACTATGTGATGTCACAGTATATTACTTGCTGTTGATAACTCTTGATGTTGTCACATTATATTACCTTGACTGTAGAACACTTGTGATGTCACAGTATATTACCTTGACTGTAGAACACTTGTGATGTCACAGTATATTACCTTGACTGTAGAACACTTATGATGTCACATTATGTTGTCTTGACTATAGAACACTTGTGATGTCACAGTATATTACCTTGACTGTAGAACACTTGTGATGTCACAGTATATTCCTCTGTACTGTAGAAACACTTGTGATGTCACAGGATATTACCTGTGACTGTAGAAACTCTTGTGATGGTCACTGTATATTACCTTGACTGTAGAACACTTGTGATGTCACAGTATATTATCTTAACTGAAGAACATTGTTGATGTCACAGTGTATTACTTGAACTGTAGAAAACATCTTGTGTTGTAACAGTATACTACCTTGGACTGTAGTACACTTGTGATGTCACATTTTATTACCTTGTCTGTAGATCATTGTGAATGTCACATGTATCACCTTGACTGTAGAACACTTGTGATGTTCACAGTATATTACATTGACTGAAGATCACTTGTGATGTCACAGTATATTACCTTGACTGTAAAACACTTTTGATCTCACAGTACTATTACTTGATTGAATGACACCTTGTGCATGTCACAGTATAGTACCTTGACTGTAGATACACTTGTGTATGTCCACAGTTTATGTACCTAGGTGAAGAACACTTGTGATTGTCACAGTATATTATCCCTTGACAGTAGAAACACTTGTGATGTCACAGTATATTACCTTGACTGTAGCAACACTTTGTGATGTCACACCAGTATATTACCTTGACTGTAGAACATTTTAGATGTCACAGTATATTACCTTGACTGTAGAACACTTGTGATGTCACAGTAAATTACCTTGACTGTAGAACACTTGTGATGTCACAGTACATTTACCTTGACTGTAGAACACTTGTGATGTCACAGTATATTACCTTGACTGTAAAACACTTGTGATGTTACAGTATAGTACCTTGACTGAAGAAAACTTGTGATGTCACAGTATATTAGCTGACTGAAGAACACTTGTGATGTCACAGTATATTACCTTGACTGTAGAACACTTGTGATGTCACACTATATTACTTGTGTAGAACACTTGTGATGTCACAGTATATTACCTTGACTGTAGAACACTTATGATGTCACATTATGTTGTCTTGACTATAGAACACTTGTGATGTCACAGTATATTACCTTGACTGTAGAACACTTGTGATGTCACAGTATATTACCTTGACTGTAGAACACTTGTGATGTCACAGTATACTACCATTGATGTAGAACACTTGTGATGTCACAGTATATTACCTTGAATGTAGATCACTTGTGATGTCACAGTATATTTACTCGACTGTAGAACACTTGTTGATGTCACAGTATTATTACCTTGGCTGTAGACAAACTTGTGATTGTCCACAGATATTACCTTGACAGTAGACCACTTGTGATGTCACAGTATATTACATTGACAGTAGAACACTTGTGATGTCACAGTATATTACCTATGACAGTAGAACACTTGTGATGTCACAATATATTACCTTGACTGTTGACAACTTGGGTTGTAACAGTTTTTTAGCTGAACATGTTGAGCACTTGTGATGTCACAGTATATTACTTTGACTGAAGAGCACTTGTGATGTCACAGTATATTACCTTGACTGAAGAACAGATGTGATGTCGCATTTTATCACCTTGACTGTAGAACACTTGTGATGTCACAGTATATTACTTACTGTGAACATCTTGTGATCGACACAGTATATTACCATGACTGAAGAAAACTTGTGATGTCACAGTATTTTTCATTGAATGAAGAACACTTGTGATGTCACGGTAATATTAAGTGACTGAGGAACACTTGTTATGTCTCAGTTTATAGTACCTTGACTGTAGAACACTTGTGTTGTCACAGGTATAGTACCTTGCATGGTAGAACACTTTGACTGTCTATGTTTATTACCTTGACTGGAAGAAACAACTTGTGATGTCACAGTTTTATTCAGCTGTACTGAAGAAAACATTTTGATGTCACAGTATATTACCTTGACGTAGAACACTTGGATGTCACGATATTACTTGACTGTAGAACACTTGATTTGTCAACAGAATTGTACTTGACTGTAGACACTTGTGATGTCCACAGTATAGTACCTTGACTGTACACCACTTGTGATGTCACAGTATATTAGAAGACTGGGAACACTTGTCATGTCACTGTTAAAAAAAAAAAAAAAAAAAAATAGTTACCTTGAGCTGTAGAAACACATTGTGATGTTCCACAGTATAGTCCTTGACTGTAGAACACTTGTGATGTCACAGTATAGTACCTTGGCTGTAGAACACTTGTGATGTCACAGTATATTACCTTGACTGTAGAACACTTGTGATGTCACAGTATATTACCTTGACAGTAGAACACTTGTGATGTCACAGTATATTACCTTGACTGTAGAACACTTGTGATGTCACAGTATATTAGCTGACTGAAGAGCACTTGTGATGTCACAGTATATTACCTTGACTGTAGAACACTTGTGATGTCACGGTATATTACCTTGACTGAAGAACAGATGTGATGTCACATTTTATCACCTTGACTGTAGAACACTTGTGATGTCACAGTATATTACCTTGACTGAAGAACACTTGTGATGTCACAGTATATTACCTTGACTGTAGAACACTTGTGATGTCACAATGTCACAGTATATTACCTTGACTGTAGAACACTTGTGATGTCACAGTATATTACCTTGACTGTAGAACACTTGTGATGTCACAGTATATTACCTTGACTGTAGAACACTTGTGATGTCACAGTATATTACCTTGACTGTAGAACACTTGTGATGTCACAGTATATAACCTTGACTGTAGAACACTTGTGATGTCACAGTATAGTACCTTGACTGTAGAACACTTGTGATGTCACAGTATATTACCTTGGCTGTAGAACACTTGTGATGTCACAGTATATTACCTTGACAGTAGAACACTTGTGATGTCACAGTATATTACCTTGACTGTAGAACACTTGTGATGTCACAGTATATTACCTTGACTGTAGAACACTTGTGATGTCACGGTATATTACCTTGACTGAAGAACAGATGTGATGTCACATTTTATCACCTTGACTGTAGAACACTTGTGATGTCACAGTATATTACGAGAAGGAACGATGTAGAATACAGCTTAAACCCGTTGGGTTCATTCAGATACTACAATGAGGGAGCGATGAGGACTAGAGCGCTCTTGCTTATAATAAGCGTTTGAATGGGATCGCAAGAAAATAGATTTTAGCTAGGTTTATTCAAGTTGCATATGACGCGTTTCGCAAGTACAACTTGCTTCTTCAGATATGCTCACAGTATATTACATGACTGAAGAACAATTGTGATGTCACAGTATATTAACTTGACTGTAGACACTTGTGATGTACACTGTATATTAACAATAAACCTTGACTGGTAGAACACTTGTGATGTCACAGTTTTTTTATTTAACCTGAAAGAACACTTGTGATGTCACAGTGTATTAGCTGACTGAAGAACACTTGTGATGTCACAGTATATTACCTTGACTGTAGAACACTTGTGATGTCACAGTATAGTACCTTGACTGAAGAACACTTGTGATGTCACAGTATAGTACCTTGACTGAGGAACACTTGTGATGTCACAGTATATTACCTTGGCTGTAGAACACTTGTGATGTCACAGTATTATATATTACTTGATGTTGATGTCCATTTTGTTGTCTTGACTATACAGAACACTTGTGATGTCACAGTATATTACCTTGACAGTAGAACACTTGTGATGTCACAGTATATTACCTTGACAGTAGAACACTTGTGATGTCACAGTATATTACCTTGACTGTAGAACACTTGTGATGTCACAGTATATTACCTTGACTGTAGAACACTTGTGATGTCACAGTATATTACCTTGGCTGTAGAACACTTGTGATGTCACAGTATATTAACCTTTGCTGTAGAATCACTTGTGATGCACAGTATATTACCTTGACAGTTAGAACACTTGTGATGCTCACAGTATATTACCTTTGGACAGTAGAACACTTGTTGATGTCACAGTAATACCTTGGGACTGTAGAACACTTCTGATGTCACAGTATATTAGCTGACTGGAAGGGAGCATTTTTGGGATGTCACCCAGTTTATTCTTTGACTGTAGAACACTTGTGATGTCACGGTATATTACCTTGACTGAAGAACAGATGTGATGTCACATTTTATCACCTTGACTGTAGAACACTTGTGATGTCACAGTATATTACATGACTGAAGAACACTTGTGATGTCACAGTATATTACCTTGACTGTAGAACACTTGTGATGTCACAGTATATTACCTTGACTGTAGAACACTTGTGATGTCACAGTATATTAGCTGACTGAAGAACACTTGTGATGTCACAGTATATTACCTTGACTGTAGAACACTTATGATGTCACAGTACATTACCTTGGCTGTAGAACACTTGTGATGCCACAGTATATTACCTTGACTGTAGAACACTTGTGATGTCACAGTATTTCATTTACTGTAGATCACTTATGATGTCACTGTATATTACCTTGACTTAGAACACTTGTGATGTTCACAGTATTTTACTGTGATGAAGAACACTTGTGATGTCACGATATATTACCTTGACTGAAGAACAGATGTGATGTCACATTTTATCACCTTGACTGTAGAACACTTGTGATGTCACAGTATATTAGCTGACTGAAGAGCACTTGTGATGTCACAGTATGTTACCTGACTGAAGAACACTTGTGATGTCACAGTACTTCCTGTGAGAGGAGGAGTCTGAGAAGGAGTCTGTGCACACTTCCTGTTGCTGTCGGCGTTTGGGGTATTCTTCTCTCCTTTCTGCCTTGGGGGGAGAGCTCTTACTACAATTTGAGACAGAATTCTCAAACATTTGGCGCCTGAAAGGTCAGCGGGCGGTCAGGATCCTGAACTACTGACCCAGCTACTGGCTCTCCCGGTGGCTGAGGGGAGCGGACAGATGCAAGCTGCTGGAAAGCAGAGGCAGTCGCAATGCGATGTGAACAAGAGGAGTGGAGCAGAGAATGCCGGCAGTGTGATTGACAGCGGGGATCGTGGTAGGAGCAGCGACGCTCGGCCAGCAGTTCCCAAGGCATCATCAGGTACACAGGCAATCGGTGGCAGCAGAGAAGGTATGGAGAGCAAGAGCAGCAATGTGCAGCTGGCGGTTCCTATTTTAAACAGCACGCCAAGAGGCAGCAGTGCCGGTGGAGAATGGAGCGGTGTAGGCGGCAGGGATCGCTGTGGGGATCTGAGCGGGGGGCATGGCGCAAATGCACCCCAGTCTCTCCCTGTAGCTCCTGCAGCCTCAAGCCAAATCGTTTATGCTGGCGGCGGCGGTGTTTACTGCGGAGATTTGAGTGGGGTTCACTTGAGTGCGCCCGTATCTCTCTCTGTGTTTCCCGCGGCTGCAGGCAGGACTGGAGGTGCTGACGGCAGTGGGGCTCGCTGTGGAGATCTGAGTGGGGTGCATGTGAGTGTGCCCCAGACTCTCTCCATGGCCCCTGCAGCCAAAAGTAAGTCCATTAATGCGGACAGTGAAGGCAAAGAACTGTCCCAAAGCGCTGGTAATGCTGTTGTAAATTATAAGGTATTACCTGGTTCCAGCGGAGCCAGGAAAAAAATCATTGGAAGAGACTGTAACCCTATCATAAAAGGTGGTGTCCTTAATACAGGTGTTCCTAGCAGCTCTGGTGCTGCTGCAGGCATTTTGTGTTCTATTTCTACTGCTGGCAATTCCTGTTCATGGCCAGATGCAAAAAGCCCCTGTCCTAGCCCGGTTGATCTGAGCCCTTGCCTTAGTTTGTCTGATCTAGGTTCATCTGTAGATCAATGCAGTGAAACCAGTGGTACAAGTGTAGCAGTAAATAAACATGCATCCAAAAAAGAAAAAACAGTTTCCACGGCCATCCCCTTAAGGATAAGTAAACGTATATTGAATAAATCCCAGTTAGACATATCTAAAGAAAGTGCCCTCATCCTTTTAAAAGATTGGGGGCAAATGATATCAGGGGAGGACCCAACTAATTTCGGAACCAGGATAGCCTATTTCCTAAGGGAATATGAGGAAAGCAGTAAAAAGATTACAGTGTGGCAACAAAAGATAGAGGAGATAAAACGTAAGGTAAAAAGTGTCGGCCTAAAAAAAAGAAAAGAAGTTAAAAAAGAATTGAATAAGGCACTCGAGGAAGTGAAAAAACTAGCTAAAAGAAGAACACTTATACTAGAAAATAGTGGGGCTTTTAAAGAGAAACTCATAAATGAAGCCAGATTTAAAGAGATGCAAAATCGCAAGCAGAGGTGGGAGGAGGAGGTAGATGGAAAAGAGGAAGAGGAAGAAGAAGAAGAAGAAGAGGGTGCAGAGGAAAGCTTAGAGCAAGTGGAAGGAATGGATGAGGATACTATAACCCAAAGCCCTATTTTGGCCCAGCAACAGGGAGTTAATAAAGATCAGGGGCACGAAGTAGAGGTCCCAATACAGATAGTGGAGTCAACTCCTTCAGATAGCGGGATCCCAGCTCAACAAATGGTACCCCTAGAATCAGGGGAAGATATGGAGGACCAAAATCTGGGAGGCATAGATAGTCCGGGTGGGATGCTCCTAGAAGAAATAGTCAAGTTGGAGTCCCCAGTTGGACTCCAGTCTTTTGCTTTCGGGGACGACTTTCCCGAAGAAAAGGGAAAAAAGAAGAAAAAGGGGTCAAAAAAAGGAAAAGTTGGTGGGGAAAGCACCCGACTAGTGTTTGGACCCATCCCCGGTAATTTTCGTGTCACCCCAGCGGACCCTGGGAAAGCGGAGGATAGGAAAGTTGGGTCTGGCCCTGAGGCAGAGGAAGAAGAAATG
>JAODAL010084501.1:0-10895 GCA_025379985.1 Phyllomedusa bahiana
TTATTGTTCCAATATTTTTTTGTGTTTACTGTATTGGATTCAGGATGCAAATGTATCCATTATATGTGGCAAATTTGCAGGAAGAACGTATGTCAAACTGCTCATCACCTCTGTAGAAGCTGTTAGATGGAAAATATAGAATTGCACTGGGCTATCTGAAAGAACGGACATTCATATTATACATAGACCGTCTATGGACTGCATATGCCAATATAGCATATGGAAAAGGTTGTCTACATGTTATAAACTTCACAGCCATGCATTACTGATTAAACTTTACTTGTACTGATTCCAATTTCTGTATTCTCAGTGTCTGGTCTTACAGTGTCTTATTTATATACTACAAATTTTGGAACAAAAACTTCAGCTTTTTCAAGTAGCTGCCGGGCATGATATCCTCTACAGCCCTATTGGATATACCTTTGTTTTAGAGGACAAAATAAGATCTTAAACCTTTGGGAAAATATGCCCTCCACTTACTAAAACAAAATCTTAGACTCTAATGACAATCAAAGCAATTCATCATTTTATTACTCTAGAGTGAAACCCTCAAATCTGAACAATAAAGGCAATTAAAACTTTCCACAACTCCTGCATTGATAGATTAAAACCAAAGCCTCCAATAAATCAGTGTTTCCCTCAAATGTATACTTCAAATATTGTGGTAGACGAAATACGGTGACTTTTATCTTCTGGAAAAAAAACTAAGACATTCTAAATCCTCTGTTTGAAAAATCCATTATTTAGCAAAAACAATATATTGGAGACTAATAGAATACAATGTAATTGCAATGTAATATAACAATGTAAATGATGACATTTGAGGAACGCATTTTATACATCAGCATATATAAACAAGAATTATAGAAAGCGATATTGAGACTTTAAATAATTAGAATCATTATTCATCATTAGGCAGCTTTCACACAGCGCAGTTTTGGTGCAGTTTTAACTGCGCGCCAATGAAACTGCCTTTATTACCAGCAAGCTTCTTTCAGTTGTCTAAATTGTTCAGAAAGGTGTTTCAAGTAAGTAATCAATGACTGTGTTTGAAGTCTTTGAAATTACAAACACCTAATGATCACCACATTTCCAAACATTTAAATAAGTGAAAGAAGCTTGCTGGTAATAAAGGCAGATTAATTGGAGCGCAGTCAAAATTGACCAAAACTGCGCTGTGTGAAAGCACCCTCAAACTGCTGTTTGTGAAAGCACCCTTAGGGAATGTCCACATGTGGACACAAATAACTCACCTGTGGTATGGATTGTAATTCCAGAGCATGTCAATTCAAGTTCAGAATATGCTGGAGATTTGTTGTGGAACATGGAAAATCTATAATAATTCTAGAGTAAAATGTATGATCTGGAGCAAAATCTGTAACTTTAAAATTATGGAATTTAAACTCTAATGATTTTTTTTTTTACTTTCTACATATTATTATACACAATTCACAGAGTTTAATGTATAAAACCTTCACACAAAAATCAACACAATTTTGCCCAGATTTGCTGATGCAGGTTTAGGGTATGTTCACACGGTGTATTGCAGCACATACTTCTAAAATGCACCGTGACAGCTCTCATTAATTATCACTTTCACCTGATAGGTAATCATAGCTCTCAACAAGGGCTATAAATTACCATTTTTGCAGGGTGTACTTTTGGCGTGTTGAAGCGCAATTACGCACCAAATTATTCCCTGCAAAAACGCTGTGTGAACATACTCTTACTTTCAGAAAAGTCCCTATATTTACATTCTATGTGGATGTAGCCATAATAATAATAATCTTTAGTTATATAGCATCAATATATTCTGCAGCACTCTACAGTACAGGGGGTAAAAGTACAAACAAAACCAAACATTACATAGTAACAAAGTTACTATTAACAAATCAAACAAGAGGTATGAGTGCTCTGTTCACAAAAGTTTACAATGTAAGTAGGTGTAGGGTTGAGACAAAAGATGAGAAGTTCTCAGTTTGAATGATGGTCTTCCATAAATATGGGGTACTATACATGATAGAGGATCAACATGCTACACAGTCAGTACATCTATATACAGATAAGTGCATTTGAGTGTCTTAATGCACGGAGTGTCAGGCATGTGTGTGATTGAAGAAGGGGGTTACAATTAGATTTTGGTAGGCCTGTATATTTTTAGGGCTCACTTAAAACTATGAGTGTTGAGAGCTTATCTGTTTGTACAAGGTAGCACATTCCAGAGTATTTGTCTAGCACCTGTGAGGTCTTGAAGAGGAGCGTGGGAGGTTCGGATAATAAAGGAATTTAATCTAAGGTCATTAACAGAACACAGAGTTCAGGTAGGGTGGCAGACAGAGATGAAGAAGGAGATGTAGGGGGGGGGGGTGCAACAGTGTGGAGAACTTTGAGTGAGAGTGATTTACTTAAACTGTATTGAGTAAACCGGTGACTGACACAGGGTAGAGGCATCAGCTTGAAAGAAAGATGAGCCTAGTTCCTGCATTCAAGACAGATTGGAGAGGAAAGATTTTTACAGAAAGATAGACTAATAAGCAAAAGTTAAAGTAGTAAAGAGGAGAAATTATGAAGGCAATAAGAGTTTTGGTTGTTTCCACAGTGAAAAAGGGCGATGCAAGAAACCCCCGGAGCAGATAAATAGATAGGGACAGACTGTGAGCAATAATGCTAAGCCCCCCAAATCTGCCCCTGCCTACTTACCCACCCAATCCTACAGTGACAACGAGGTGACGGTTCCTACACTGAGTATGTGCAAAAAAAGAACAGACAAACACAATGCAGAAGGCTGAGGTGAAAATGGGTTAGAACCAGAGAAAGCAGAAAAGGTAGAGAAGCAGAAGGCAATAAATGGATGTTAAAAAGGTGGCACAAGGTCAGAATTCCAGATCATCTAAAAAGAATACAATGTCAAAGACAATAACTGGCGCAGGACCACAGGAACTATGGTAATAGGGATACCAGAGTTTGGTTCCAGTGTGTAGTTGGACCAAACCTCTGACATCCGGGCCACACAGAACACAGACAACCAGACAAGAAAGATGAGTGGCACAGGCAGCTGTAACTCACCACTCAAGCAGAATGATCTGCAGTCCTGCCCTAGGGCTAACAGAAGCAGATAGGTGTGGCAGAGTTGTCAATCACACCCAGACACACAGTATCAGACTGTGTTCAGACAGTGCAAAGAACCTGTAATATAGATGAACATCATGGCCAAAATTGCAGTCTATGCCATACTTTGCAGACAAAGAACTGCACTGCGGCCTGAACTGGAACAGTTGTAACAGGTGGACATTCAAGATGTTGTGGAGGTGCAGATGGCAAGAGTGGCAAGGGATTGAATAAAGAGTCTGTTCACAATGAGCAGATTTTTTGCAGAAATTTCTTCTATTACAAATTTGTTCCATACCTTTGAATTTAATTGTTTCCATTTCGATATATTAAACAGATGCAGAAATGTTTGTAACCAGCCCTTGGTTGGTGTGATGCATAAATGAGTATCATAGGCTATATGTTCAAAAGTAAAACCTACTTTGATGTTTATCTTTCTTACTTTTTTGAAGTTTTTAATAATTTACACAGTTGGCTGCTAAGCTTTTTGGTTTGCCTTAGTATTAGCACCTCATCCATTTGACATAGGTGTTTTTTATGCATTTTGTGTGTCTAATAACTGCAACAAATATGGTCATTGAAGATGATTTCATAGTCATGTATAGACTAAAAAAAAGCCACAGTAAGTTTAGATGCAGTTTGAGCCAGAACCTAAAGTGAATAAAAAAAAAAATCAGGAGAAGTAAAATGTCCTTCCCTTATGTATTAAATTACTTTTCAGTCACTCCAGGCTAAACAAAATAACACAAAACTGGCACTAAACTCCAGAATTTTTATAAAAAAGCTGTGAATGAAATTACACTTAACCCCTCACTGACATTTGATGTAAACTTTCATCATAATATTGGCAAGGGTGCATGGAGCAGGCTCACTCGCTGTTAATTACAGCTGGCAACTACTGCTAACAGCAGGGATTTGAGCTGGATCGGATCCCTGCTGTTTAACCCTGCAGATGCTGTGGTGATAGTGGTAATTGAACAAGAAATGATTCTGCGCTCCGTTCCTCTTTCCAATATCCCCTTTCCCGTTGCTATGGTACCTGGAAGCCTAATGAGAGCAGGAAGCAATAGAAGCACCATACTGGTACACCCTTTGGCATTATCTATGTAATACAGAAGGGTGTGAAACCAATTAAGCCCTCTAGTGGTCAAGTACCCAAGGCTACAAGTGTCAGTATATTAAGAGAAAAGTTTTACATTTTTTTTTCTTTTTTATAGTACATTATACAGTACAATAAATGGAAAAATACATGGCTTTTGAAAGGTGAGGAGGACAAAATGAACGCAACAGAAAAAAATAGTCTGTGGCGGAAAAGGATAAAAGTTGTAAACACACGTGCAATTTAGATACAGGTCAAATCCTTTTTGGGCAAACCATTTTTTGAACCCAAACAAGAAAAAAAGGTATTGATGCTACCCACAAAAAAAAATCGAGGCATTATTCAAATTTTTTGTTAAGATTTAACTTATTTTTCAGATTATGGACACAGATTATCATGTCAATTATTTTTTTCTGGAGCACAGATTTCATATCCACAAGCAAAAAACTCTATGCTATAGTTTGTGGTGTAAACTACAATGCAGATTCCCATGAACATATATTAGGATGTAGATTACAGGTAGAATACATGTGGATATTTGTGCAGATTCTACATTACATTCTGTCATGTGGGTTTGAGCGATTTTTATCGACAAATTTAAAATCGGAGGGTTTTTTTTAGGTGTCAAAATTTTCAGATCATGCGAAAAATTAAGGTTAAAAATTTTTGTGCACATTATTAAGATGCCCATTTTCGCGCTTCCTTCATTTTTGGCAGCAAGCAAATCAATTACAAATAACAGGGTAGATGTGTTGCAACGTCATGACTGGGATTGTTGGTTCGATTGGCTGGAAAAATCACATGACCTCTTTTAAAAAAGAACACCCCTTCCTTTTTCAGCCTATTCCTAAAGCGTCAGCGAAATTAGTCATTTCGGCACAGAGAATCTTTACTATTACTGTGACCCTTCCAATTTAGTTAGATTAGAGTTAAGTTTTTAAATTATTAACTAAAAATTTTTTAAAGCAGCATCTACCGCGTAAAGTCACGGGAGGCCCGGGGGGGGGGGGGGGAAACCCGCGGGCGAACACAGCAAGCCTATCTAAAAGAACCGGATAAATTTTCACCAAGATTAGTGTGACATTGTATCAATATTTTATTTTTAACATTTGCTATTAAATATTTCCTGGTATTGGGCAGCCTAACTTATTTTGGAAAAACCCATCATTTTTGTAACGCAGGTCTTTTTGTTGGTGCAAAACTCCCACTTTTAAATTTTTCAGTATACATTTCAGATATGTTTTCATTTTAAATTTTACCCATTCCACCTGTGTTATATATCCCCTTGCAGTTAAATTACAATCCAGCAATTTTGGTCAGCACGGTTGTTTGTTGCCAAAAATACCGGTATCATAAGAAAACAAAACAGATCGTGTTTTTTTGACTTTTGCCACCCAGCTTTGTTCATTGACGCAACCCCACGTAAATTTTAAAAAACAGAAATTTTATAGTCACCACAGGTGAATTAAAAGGGTGCAAAAAAAATACCGTGTATTCGAAAACAAACAGATCGTTTTTTTTGCACTTTTCCCCAGCCCGGGATTTTTGTTGATAAACACCTTGCAGTTAAATTTGAATCCAGCTTTTTGTTTTGATTAGAGGGATTTGAGAAGGGCGTGATTTGCCATCTTTTAATAAGATCTTTCAAAAACTATTCCATCCTTCTCAAATTTTTATATTTAGAACATGAGCGAAATGCAGGGGTAACGAGCAAAAGGGGGTACACATGGAGGTGAGGTACAAGGAAAAGTTCCCCTTCCAGTGCTGGCGACAAAAACGAACCCGGGGATCGTCAGTTGCGGGACCGCGGGCCTGTCACGCGGGTCAGGGCCCGTAACAAGTAACGACATCGTCCCCAATCTGCCCTTTTAGGGGTTAATGCAACCTGAATCTAGCATTCTTACCTCCTCGTCCTCGCTGTCACGGCCACAAATGTCGTCATCAGCATCACCAACCGCCAACATAAAGCCCCAAATGTCAACTCGTTACCCACCACTGTGGTTTCCCTTTTCTGAAGACCTTTTTGATGACAAAATGCGGTTGGGTCAAAAGGCATTTTTAAAAGATCAAGGGATGATTATTGTTGACCCCCATTCGTGCCACAGAGGAGGTGAAGGAACCTCGATCCAAAAACCCGGGCGGGGGCAAGCCTTGCAGTGCCCCTTTTTTACCCAAGCTTCTGGTTTGCAAAAGTCGGGACACCAAGTCACCTGTGTTGATGATGGAGATGACGACTTTGGGGCCACCCTGGTCTTTTCCGCAAAATTGCTTTGCGAGCGTTCATCATGGACGGGAGGAAGACGATGGGGTATGTAAAACGGGCCCCGCACAAAAAGGGAGAGGGGCGGTCGCAGAATCCCCTGTATGATTGCCGCCCGTCACGCAAACCCCCTCCCCCCCTTACGGCGAAAAAAGGGGTCCGGCCCTCTCAAGCCGGGGCCTTCTTTGAGAAAAGCCTCTGTTCCCCCCATGTCATTCCCGCCTTTACCGTAAACGCATAAGTAGAGGCAAAAACCCTTTAAGGGGTTAAAACCACCCCCAACATGTCTGTAATGCAGCGAATCATGGTTGAAATGGGGGGAACACGGGCCAAAAAAGCCAACCGACCCCGGGGCCTACAACCACTGTCACACCCCGTCTCCGCCCCCCCTCCCCGCCACCACCAAGCGTTCCTCAGCTGCCCATGTCTCTAAGAGTCTGATCAGGGCACCTCTGTTTCAGCCTCCACCGTCGCCCGAGTACCCCAGCACCACCAAAACCCCTTCCTACCCCTTCCCCTTCCGCCATTTGAGACCTGCACGCCTACAGCGGCCAGTCTAGCACCACCTTCTGTTTCCAGGTTGGGAGCAAAAAAACATTTTTAACCCAAACCATCCCAAAAACCAAAAAGCCTGAAGTGGGCTTGCCCGGGCTTTTGGCCTTGGAAAGTTCCCTTTCTGTCTGGGGGGACACAGAGGGGTTCCCGCCACATCAGGCCCCTCGCCGCCCCAAAAACCCAGATGCCGAGCAGGCATTTCTTTGCAAAAAGCCCCCTGCCCTGGCCAGCCAGTGTCACAAAATTTAAAGTGCTTTGTCTGCATTGTGTCCGGAAAATTTCCATCTCACCACCGACACGGGACTATAAGCAGCCAAGGGCCCGCTATATCCTGTGACAGCTCACGGGGTGGCGGGGTGGTGTTTTTGGTGGTGACGGGGGCCTGGCTCGGCGCCCCGCTTTTCAAAACCGCAGGGATGTGCAGGGCTTTTCCCCCAAAATGCCCTCGGTGGCAAAAAAGTCCCCAGAGAACCGGGCCCTGTTAAAATTAATCCCCTTGAGCCCGTCGACACACAGGCAGGAGCTGTGGACGGCTCTCCCAACGAACCGAGCGCTGGCTGGGGACAAAACCTTGTGCCAGGAAAGGTGGTGTGCGGTAACGGGTGAAATCTGCTGGCCGCCCTTAAGATGGAGGCTGGAGCAACCCTTGCCTGGCACTGATGAACCTTGTGCCAAAATTTCTAAAGAGAACCCCGGGTCTGGACTGCCCGCTGAAGAAGGCCGAGGTCTGAGTTGCACTTCCGCCGTTCGAACCCTGCTTTTCCCCCCTGGCTGTGTTGCAGTGCAGCTCGGCCTCCCCGCAAATGTCCCCATTTTTGACGGGCAAAAAGCTAATTCCACCCTTTACAGCCCGCGATTGTGGCAGCAGCGCAAGCCATTACGCAGTACAAGTGACACAGGCCCGACAAGCAGCGGTCGACCTCGGGGGGTTGAGACCGGAGGTGGGGCAGGTGAAAGAGCTCTGCCCTCCTTGCCATTTGAAGAAGTCACCAAAATGGGGCAGTGCGGGCGTGCCCTTGTCAGCTGAGCATTGTGGGTGACTTAGTTCTGGAACGATCGTTGGACACTCTGAAACATCAGGGCCCCCCACGACGGAGGGGAACGGCACAGATGCAGAACGGGGCCTTTCTCTCCCCAAATTCACAAGGCCCGACAGTTTTTCAATTTTATCGGTCTTCATTAGGGAGTGGTTCAGGGTCCGAGTAGTGCAAGGTGGCACCTCACTCCAGGGCTCATCTGAGGCAAATCAGGGGTGTTTGAAAGCTGTGCCGGAGGAAGCGGAGGAGGAGGGGAGGTATTCCTAACACCCACGTCCCGCCTTGGAAAAAGGTTGGCGTGAATTTGAGGCAGATGGGAAGATAGTTTCTAGGCCCCCCAACCCAAGTGGGAATCAAGGCTCCCTCCTCCATATGCTTTTGGGTCATCCTTTCCTCAAACTGATCCTCGCATTAAGGCCATCAAAATGAAAAACAGTTCTGGGTGGCCACCCCCCTGGATCCCCGGTACAAAACAAAATCAGCATTTCCAAACAAACCCCCCCAATAAGAGTAAAAGCGGGAAAGGGGGCCCTTTTGATGATCAACTGGAGACATCTTTGGTCTGCTTACGTTCTTCAAATGTAAAGTGGAACAACCCACGACGTGCAGCAGTAATGCCCAAATAGCCATACGGCAGCAGCGGGCGCAGCAGGCAAGGGGGCAGAAGCCTAAAGGGTGACCTCTGGCAATCTTTATTTTCCCCCTCACCAACCATGCAATGCAGGCCACACTTAACACCCAAACCAGCTTAAAATCATGGTGCATGACTATTGTGTCTCAACACCGATGTTTTTGATTTTTTCCGGACCCCAAAAGACTTCTGGGGATCCAAAATGGGCGAATGGCCAATGGGGTCGCCACCCATAAGGGGTTTCCTCCCCGCGCCAGGCATATCTGAGCGGACCTTCAGCACAGCCGGAGGAGTTTACAGACAAACGCTCGCTTTCCACAATATTGTGGATCATTTGACTTTCATCAAGAGAATCGGGATGGGTCCTGATGAGTTGTGGCCCCCCAAATTTCCGAATCACCGATTAGTTGCCGGTCTATTCACATTCCCCCCCCAAACGAAATGGTCCCCTTTTAAAAACTTTTTTTTAAATGATAATTTTTTTACTGCAATTTTTTTTTCTCAAATTCCCCCAAAAGTTCTTTTTTCTGGTTTTGCTGTGAGGAGACTAAAAAAAAACACCAAAGGTTTCATGACAAAACCTATTCCCATTTACTCACTTATCTTTAAATTTTTCACATTTCAATGGTTTAGGGTCATTTGCCCCAAATTTTAAAAAGGCTGAAAGTCATATTTATAATTTTTTTGGGGGCAGTTCGTGAGATCAGCAATAATCTGGTCCTTTTGGAACAAAAAGTGGCTTTTAAAGGCTTTCCCCCCTTTACAATTTTAACTGGCTGAGAATCTATTTAAAATTTTTTTGGGGCATTTGCTGTGAGATACAGCAAAAATCATGGTCCCATGGAAAAGAAATGTGGGGTTCTAAGTGGCATTTCTCCTCCAATTTTTAACAGTGGCTGAGAAGTCATTTTTTTTAAAAATTTTTTTGGGCATTGCTTTGAAAAGCAGCAATCAAAGGGCTATTCAAAAAAAAAAGTTGTTTTAATAGACATTTTTTTCTTACTTGTCAAAAATGGCTATGGGGCATGTTTTTTTAATTTTTGGGGCATTTGCTGTGATATGCAGCAATATACGGGCCCATTCTAAAAAAAGTTGTTTTAACAACATTTGTTTTCACAATTTTCCAAAGGGTCAAATTTTTTCTGCTTTGAATTTTTGGAGGCATTTTGCTGTGACATCACATACACAGGTCCTATTTAAAAAAATTTTTTTTCTTTTTTCTTCCAATTGGGCAAGAGTGGGTCAAGGGGGATGGTGCCTCAGAAAAGGAATAGGGAGGAAAATGTTAATGACACTATTGCAAAATGACTTGTTTTTTCAAGATCTTTTTAAAATACTATCAATCCCTTTATTTGGACAACCCTTTAATAAATTTTTAAAAAAAAGAAACAAAAACATGGGGGGGTTCCCTCCATTTTTTAAAAAAGTGTTTTCTGAATTAAAATACTAGAAAACTTTTCATTAAAAATAGCTTTTTAAAAAAATTTCCTCTGAATTTTACAAGGGGGGTATAGGAAAAACGACCCGAGTAGGGTTTTTCAGAGGACATGGAGATGGAGCATGGACAGAAACAAAGAAAAGAGACCATTTCCCCCACCCCGTTTTAGTAAAATTTAGAAAAGAAACCAAGATAAAGGGCACCCGGGGGTAACAGGAGCGTTAACCACCTATTTCCAAGTGAAGTCAATTGGGCCACACCAAGGAGGGGGAAGCGCCCCCCATTATTACTGTGTACTGGGAAGGCTGGAGTTCTTACACTTGCTTCCGCACCTGCTTTGCACACATTTTTTTCTGCTATCAGGGCATTTTTTCCTGCGTGTTTAAAAAAGAAAAAGGAAGGGTGCTTCCCTTTTGGGTTCTGTCCCCCCCCACCTTTACAGGGTGTCAAAGAAGGGCAGCTTTTGCGGTTTGGGGTTTTTTTTTTTTTCTCTCGAATAATGGAGGTCGGGGACCCTGAGAGGCCTGGTTGGCTCGATTGAGGGTAAAAATAGGATAGGACTGCCCCATTTTAGACCACTTGAAGTGTGGGGAGCTTAAACATGTTCTGATCATGATATGTAACCGAGAGTCTCAAAGTTTTTTCATGATGAAGAAGCATAAATGCTTCTTAGGGGTTTCGACGTTTGTATTGCCCTTTTTGCAGAAATGTGCCCCTGGTGGCGGGCTGTGTGTGTACATGATAATTACATGTGTGCCGCGCCCTGC